>JAJEJH010000891.1:0-70815 GCA_026122585.1 Anacardium occidentale | reverse complement strand
GACCCATCTTTCTTCTTAACAAACAGAATTGGAGTTCCCCAAGGTAAACAACTAGGCCTGATGAATCTCTTATCTATCAACTCCTGAACCTATTTTTTTAACTCCTGGAGTTCAGCTGGAGCCATCCGGTACAGAGCCTTAGAGATTGGAGTCGTACCAAGGAGAAGCTCGACACTAAACTCTAACTCTCTATTCAGAGGTAACCCTGGCAACTCATTTGGGAAGACATCTAGAAACTCTCTGACTACTGGCACATCCTCGATACCTAGACCCACTGTACTACTGCATACAACATTGGCCAAGTATCCAACACAACCCTGTCTTATTAATCTACTCGCTTGGATGCAAGAGATCATCATGCTGTCGACTCTGCCCTCACCAAACACAAACTGATCAGGGCCTATGTGGAATCTCACTTTCTTCCTTCCATAATGTATCTCTGCACTGTATCTCCCCAAGAAATCCATCCTTAAGATCATATCAAAATCTGCTAACTCCAGTAGAATCAGATCTATCATCATGGATCTACCCATAATCTCTACCTTCTGATCTAGGAGAACTCTATCACTCAACACATAACCCCTATCTGGCATCTCTACATGGATACTCCTATTGGCCACACTAGGGTCAACCCCTAATCTCTCTACTACACTCCATGCTACAAAGCTGTGTGTGGCTCCATAATCAACAAGTACAAATAAAGAAGTACCAAAATAAAGTAACTGATCGGTTACTGCATAGGGAATGGCCTCTGCTGCTCCTGACGGATAGCATAAACTCTGGCTCTGCCTCCGCCTACTCTTGAAGGACCAGTACCTCCCTTAGGTGCTCTACCACCAACTCTAGGAATGTTTGCTCTACCTCTGGGTAAACCTCCTCAGCCTCTGAACTGACCAACACCACCTCTGCTGGGCCCAACACCAGCTCCACCTCTGGCTGGGCAATCTGTAATCATGTGCCCTGACTGACGGCACCCGTAGCATACAATCAAACCAGCTAAACACTCTCTAGAATGATGTCTGCCATATCTGGTACACTGAGGCAACTAGGGTGCAACCCTCTGTCTTTGACTCTAAAAACCCTTGGCTGATCTCTTGGCTGACATCGTCCTCTTACCTTTGTCTCTATCCTTTGTCCTCTCAAATGCTCTACTTATAGCACCCATCCTCTCAAAACCAGCCTCTGATCTGAGCGCTCTCCCCAATGCATCACTAAATCTCTGGGGAGGATCTGCTCTTGTCATCAAATCCTTGGCTATCGCAGGATGCAAGCTATGGATGAACTTCTGAACTCTACCTATCTTTGTCCCTGTCAAGCTCGGGACAAATCTCGCTAAAGCATTGAACCTGGTGGTATACTCCTTAACTGAGCTGGACCCCTAAGTCAGATCAATAAACTTCTGGGCCTTGGCATATACCATCTCTGTACTCTTATACTCGACATCAAAAAGTCATCTGAATCTACCCATGTCAGATGCTCCTCATTGATAGAGGTTTTGGCTAGACCCCACCAAACCTTGGCATCACCCCTCAGAAGAAACACTACATATCGAACCTTCTCTCTCTCTGATAATGTGAAGAGACCCATGACACTCTCCACTGATTCTACCCATTCCTCTGCCACTGTTGGATCTTTGGATCCACTGAATTTTACTGGCTGAAATGACCCTGGTAGATGGTAGTTCGGATGAAGTCTGTCTGAAGAACTAGTACCAACTGTCTCTATACTCATACTTTAACTGTACTCTGTATACCCAACTGGAAACTGATATCTGTCTCTAACTGACTGAGGCTGAGACTGATACTGATGCTGATACTGTGACTGGGGCTTAAACTGTGGCTGTGATTGATACTGAGATTGAGAGTGTCTTCTCCTCGGAATCTAATAACTCTCATACTGGGGAGGAGTTACTTTCAATGGTTCTGGAATATTTCTCATACTAGGCTGCTGAAGACTTTCTCTAACTGCTCTGGTCTCATTGACACATAGGAGGTACTCTGAGATCGCCGCCTATCACTAACACTCATAGGATGGGCGAGTGAACTACTGTCTGTCTCATCTACATATCTAGGGACATACTCGTCTCTATCTATAGCATCACAACAAACTAGGGGTTAGAATCATATAACACAATCAAACTGGAAAAAATACCTGACTTGTGCTATGATAAGGGTCTGGACAATGACTGCGAAGGAGAGAAAATAGGCACCACACACTTACAACTCAAATCACTACTAAAATGGCACAGAAAACTGCTTTGATACCAATAATGTAGGACCCGCTGCCACGCGTACCCCTACTGTTAAAACACTGAGGTGCTTTTATTAATAATCTGGAAATACGGGTACACACGACAGGAATCCTACGAGAATAAATTTTTCCTACTGTTGCTATACAATCTGAATACAAAATACGGAAGCTGGAATACATACACTGAAATACATCATGAGCCTATAATGGCCTTTTCATATATATTCATGTTGTTCTGTACATTGTTCTTACATCTGAGTACATATAAAATATACATGTGACCCAACAGGTCCAAAACTGATATATACATACTGAAAACTGGGGTATGGCCCTCTCCCGCTAGCCTCGGTCCACCTGCTCCTTGCCAACAGCACCAAAACCTGAAAAGAAAGGAAGAAGGAGGGGGATGAGTGATAAAGATCACCCATTAAGCATTCCTTACTTCCCTCAAAACCCAAGCAAGCAACATACAATCATAAACATACTTGGCCTTGGCCCTATTCATACATCTAGTCGCTTGCTTACACACGGGCGTGTGTTTACAATTCTGGCCGTGCACACAGCGTGTACACAGGCGTGTGTCTAGAAAAACAAAGGCACACGGTCGTGTGTCTTGTTCTTCAACAAGAACACCCGTCTGAAAAATACATAATCCACAACAAATTCTCATTCAATTCCAAATTCACTTCTAACACACATTCCCAGCACCTCAATAAACACATTTGAAGCATCCAATTCAACATGCATCAACTCATAAATATTCAACCATGGAAGCTTAGCAATTCTCTCACTAAAACATGCTCAAACATGCATGCAAGGTTTAAGAGTGGCAAATCTCATCATTTCACGCCACAATCATCATCATATAAGCATGCATAAACTCATCAACATGCCAAACATCAAAATCCATCAAAGCAAGCTGGGAAAACTCAAGGAAAAGTAAGCGAACACTTACCTCACGCCATTATCTCTGGAAGCTTTTTGTTTACTAATCTCTTAGCTCTCTCTTGCTTGATCGGGAGCTATTGCTGGCTGGATTTCCTCTCTAAGGTTAGAAAGAGCTGATGTTGAAATAAGAAAAGGAGAAAGACTGAGGTGGGTGAGAAAATGACTAACTTTCTCTCGGCTCACTTTTATATGAGCACTTGCACAGGCGTGCAAGGCAGGTGTACGGGCATGCACAAGGGAAAATGGGCATTACTCATTTCCCGTGTATTCGCATGATCGAATCCTCCCTAAAGGAATCATACGAAAGCCACACAGGCTCTAGAAACTTACTAACTCACCCCTGAATTCTTCTAGACTTCTAATCTATTTCTGGATCTCGTTTCTAATCCCAAAACTCACCCCTAAGGGCTTTTCTGAATCTAGGATGCTACATTAAGCGCAGAAGCATGTGCATCACTCACACGAGCATGTGTCTGGTTTTCTAGATGCACATAGGTTCCATGCAAGGTCGTGCTCATATAGAAATGAGGTGACATGGGTTTGTGACCACGAATATATGGCCATGTGCTTAACTCGATTTTTGTAAATAGCGTTTGGAAACCTAGAAATCCAATCCAAAACTCACCCAAACTTCTCCAATTTTCATTCAAGCATTAATACACACTTAAAGCTTCTACTAGCATATATATTTTCATCTAAATCCCATCTCAATCATGCCACATCTCTTAAATAAAGCATAAAATACATTTATACAAAAAGATACACACATAATCATGGAATCATCCATTCAATCATCAATTAAATCATCATATCAAAACTCAAGCATGCTGATAAAGCTTCAAACAAGCAATAATAGTTCTCAAGAACTTAAAACAGCAAAGACATGCTATGAGTATCAGTTAAAAAACATAGATTTTAGAGGTGAATACGAGGGGGCACTTATGAGTATCAGCACCCGTGACACCAAGAGCCATATGCTCATTACTAGCCCTATGTATTGGCATGTGCCGGGTTGCTCAGTTAGCAGTTTAGGTTTCGTGGTCCCAGGATCAGATGAGATATAGCGCGGGGCGCTCAGTTTAATTCAGTTTCCAGGCCCAGGCCTGATGGCATCACGTGGGTCATACAGTTTGTCGCATATGTTCGCAGAAGAAACTCACATGGCCAAGGTGTCGAATCCCTGTATTCATCAGTCTGTGCAGCACAGTTTTCAGCATATCATGGTACCCTAGGGTACACAGTTTTCAGTACAGCTTTCAGATAAAGCTTTTATGAGATTTTCAAATATGGGATCCCAGGATCCAGCAGCAGTTTTCATGAACAATTTTCTGAAAACTATTTTCAGTATACAGGCCCAGGCGTAGTTATGATTTCAGCATGTTATCATATCATGTCATGATTATATGACACAGTGCATATCATTCAGAGAATGATAAGACAGTAAGAAACTGTAAATGAACAGAATATGAATTACATGTTGTAGACACCCCATTTTGGACCCAACAGGGTTATCCCCGATGATGAAAAACCTAAAGATTGGTTTGAAGTTTTTATGATGTCAAGCTGAGGATGGACGAGCAAAACCCATGAGCTAAAAAAAAGAAAAAAAAGAAAAAAAAGGGATAACCCATCTTAAATTTATAAATCAACCCATAAAATCCCAACCAAAGAACCCAAGCCCGCCTAAACACCCAAAAATAAAAAGAGGGAGAGAAAGAGCATGTGAAAAAATAAATAAGAAGGGAAGAAGCCCAGCACCCAAGAGAAAAATGCAGCCCGCCCAAGGAGAAAGAAGATTGAAAGCGTGCGGCCCATGTCCAGGAAGAAGGCCCAGGGACGCGTACCTCCACGCGTGAGCTGAGGCAGAGCTGGCGGTTAGCGTCCGCCTCTCCTCGCGCGTGTATTGCATGCGCGCGAAGACTTGATATTATCTGCTGGTGCCAGCTTCGCTTTTTCCGTTTTGTTCTGTGTAGATTTCCTTCCTTTCTTGGCCCCTTATGACGGCCTGGATCAAGGAAAATAAATTCCCTGATCAAAGACATTAAAAGAGATTTATGAAGATTCTTCCAAGGTAAAAAAAAGGAGGGATTTTTCTAGAATTAAAAAGAGGGGCAGCAAGCAAACAGGGGAACGAGAATTTTTTTTAAAAAAAGAAAAGGGTGGTGAAAAAAAAAAAAACTGGAGAGGGAAACACAGAGCCGCAAAGGAAAAAATATATATTTTCCAAATCACCGAAGACGGAGAGATCGGACTCAACATCATCCTTCTGGAAATCATTACACAAATTCAACCAAACCAAATCCAATCTCTAAAAATTTTCCGTTATCTCGCTGTAAGACCATCCTCAGCTTGGATATCAAATAAGCTTCATCAGGACCACTATCAGGTAAGCTTTCCTGAGGGGCCTTAAATCGCTTTCAAATGTTTAATTTCGGTTTCATATGTACATGCAATTCTTTATGTTTGTTTACATGGATCGTATATGATTAATGCTTGCATGAGTCGTTAATTAGAATATTCGGCATATAACAATTTGTGTATACATATTAATATTATTTTTATATATTTATCTATTTGGATTAATTCTTATTTTTGTATGTTTTTTTTATTATTTAAATTTTATTTGCTAAAATTATATGTTTAGAGTCTAATCGAATATGTTCGGTGTGTTGCATCTCATGAAAGTGATTTTCGGTTCGTAATTGATATTCGGATGAGAATTATGATTTATAACTTATTGCATTTTCCGTAGCTGAAATTAAGATGTAGAAGTGTGATTTTTCTTTTTGTTTGTCAAGTATTGTTTATTGCATTCTTGCGGGCGGAGTCTATTAGGTGGTGTTCTTTTATTATTATTATTAGATTTTCGTATATGTTGTATTAATGAGCTGTAATAATGCATTTTGTCTGGTTCCACCATGAAATTTACAATAGTCAAGCCATAAAAGCCATTAAAGTTGTCAATTTTATGAAGCCATCGAAACCGGACGTGCAGCCATCATAACCCAGCCAATTTGTTACATATAGCTAGGCAATTTAATCCCATACACCCCCTTCCAATCCAAACCTGCAGCCATCGCATATGTTTATTTTTTTTTATTATTTCCGGTAACCATGGTTATGTGTCCTTATTTTTGTTATTGTTATTATTGTCTTAAGGAGTCGATTTGGGGTATTGAAATGAAATTATGTTCGCAAGTGCTAATGTTTCTTTGAATTTTTTTTTTTAGAATGTGAAGATTTTATTTTATTTTATTTTTTTTTTATTTATCTATTTTTTTTCTTTTTTTTTTCGGCGGTATATGAAAGTAGGAAAGCTCGATATTTTTTTTTTTTTTATTTAACCCCCTTGTTTCGCAGGTTTTATTTTCTTAGGCTTGTTTAGGACTAGAATAAATGTATAGGGGTGTATGTGCAAAGAGGATGTAATTAATTTTATGTATTTTTATTGTGAATGTCTTATTTATTATTTTTAATATTCCTCGAACGAGTCAAGCATGGGAGAGAAGCCGATTGAAGACGTAATGGATGCATATTTAGTTTATATTTCTTTTATTACTTATTAAATTTGTGCTAACACATTTTGTTTTGCAGGGTTTACTTATTTATTTATTTTTTTAGGCTTGTTTAGGGGTTAGATCCAATGTATAGGGGTGAATGGAATCGGATTGTAATTTCCTTATTTTTTTTTTTGTTTTCTTTTTATTTCGTGGATGATTTAATTTTATTCTCAGATCTATTTTGGATGATTTTATTTATTCGCATTGTGTGATAATACGGAATTTAATTAAACTTGGTAACGCGCTTAACGGACCAACCATAATAGTGGAGGCCGGCTTTCACGCCGGGCGGCATAGGTGCCTAACACCTTCCCATCGCCGTACCTGACTCTCCGAACCCGACCCATTGGGTAGGTGAAGGGTAGTTAGGTCCTTTGCAAGGGATCCATAAATCGCCCATCCTCACCGATGTGTACTTTCCCGGGGTTACTCCCGGGTGGCGACTCCATAGACTTCGTAGCGGGCCACAAACCCGTTATGCGCTCCTCTTGACCACATTTAGGGTGGTTAAACAAGAGTGGTAAGTTTGTCCTAGCATGGCGCGGCAAAAACCAGCGCCACAGCTCTGGCGACTCCACTGGGGAAAATGCGAAGAGTCGATTTCGATGTGGTAAGTTTGTAAAGCGCTTCTGAGTTTAATCAAGTTCCTTGCATTGCACAACACTCACACCACTGTGCACTCCTTGTCCCTATTAACCCCGATGGCAATCTAGACTTCGCCCGAAAGCCCACTCGACCCAGGGGTAGTCTGTCTTGTACATCAGCCTTGGGCAATATACCTTCGTGTATATAAAAAGAACCTTTGGTTCTCGCCTAAGGTAGCCCTTGACCTTTACCCGAGTCAAACCCATGTAGTGGCCCATAGATGTCAACCTTAGGACCCTTTTGCATGTGATTGATCGAGTCGAATCTTTATATGTAAAGTCTTGAGTTTTTACTGCCTATTTTGAAATATGCCCTGATCCATGATATCAAGATTTCACTGATTGTTTCTTTGAGTGGTCTCCACTAGGAGAAAACTTTTTGAAACATCATTTTGTATAAATCTTTGTGACATGACTCGACATACTCCTAAATGGGCACATAAAACTCGAAACTTCATACGTAAGGATTCATTAGGTCTAGGACCATTGGGTCTTCTGGTGACTCAATGGATACTAACCACCTAGGGTAGAATTGACTTTTCTAACTTTTCATTGACTGAAGTAATAAGGGGGCGAAGGGAGTGATAAGGGGGCAAAACCTAGATTTAAAAGCATTTCCTTTTTCGAATCGCCTCCAAAGGGCATTTTCATCTTTTGTCAGCCTAAGTAGATATGTTCGATCTGAATCATCCTATAGGGGTAAAATTGTCACATGTCACTCTGTAGCATCCCAGTTTTAGAAAAGCCCTTAGGGGTAGAGTTTTGGGGTTAGAAATAGAATTCAGAGATAGATTGGGAGTTCAGCAGAATTCAGGGGTGAATTGGTAATTTTTCAGAGTTGTGTGGCCTTCGTATGATGCCTTTAGGGAGGTTTTAATCATGCGAAGCGCGGAAAATGGATTTTTATCCATTTTCCCAGGCGCACTCCCGTGCGCCAAGCCTGCACGCCCGTGCAGGTGGGATTAAAAGAGAGAGAGAGACGGGAGTTATTTCATTATTCTCACCCATTTCAGCCAGTTTTCTTTTCCATTTCAGCAGCTCTCAGCCCTAGGCGTGATATCCAGCTTCCAGCAGCTCCCAATCCAGTCAGAGATCAGAGAGAATAGCTTGGGTATAAGCTTCCAGCAGCCATGTCGAGAGGTAAGTGTTTCTTACTCTCTCTTTCAGTTTCCCAGCTTGTTTGATGTGGATGGAAACGTGTGTTTCCATTTCCAGCTTGAGATGTTATGCTTGCATGTGTATATGATGATGAAATGATGTTTATATGTTGATTGCTATGCTTATTTTCCACCCAGAACCATGCATGCTTTGCTGTGTGTGTAGTGAGAGAAACATTGGATTTTCATGGTGGATTCAGTGATATTGGATGGATGATGAAATTGGCGTGTGAAATATGTCTATTGAAGTGCCATTTATGCATGTTTTCAGTTAATTTCAGTTTGGATGAGGTTTGGGTTGGTTTCCAGCGCGTTTCAGACGAACCATGTCTGAGCAGAACAAGACACACGACCGTGCGCCCGCGAGAGCACGCCCGTGTGCCCTTGTTCCTGCAAGGACACGGCCGTGTGCACGAAGTGCACATGGGCAGGAAACGCTGGGACACGACCGTGTGTCCCATTTTTGCATGAAATGGCCCAGAAATTCCATAAGCACATACGCTCAAACGCACGGCCAGCACACGGTCCCGTGTGCTGGGGCACACGCCCGTGTGCCCTTGCCCAGCACGACCGTGTGTGCTGCGTGCACGACCGTGTGCCTTCCTTGCACGGTCGTGTGCCTTCTAGATTTTCCCGAAAAAGGTAGAAATGAATTGTTAAAGGTTTGGTAATCCATCCAGATGCTAATTGACATCAGATAATCCAGATTTCAGATGAGAAATATAGCATATGCATAGCATGACACAGCATGTAGCCTGAATGAGGATCCAGGGATCTGAATTCAGCAGTTTTCAACATTCAGAACCCAATGTATGGGTTTAATTTTTGGGGTGAACTCGAGGGGGCATCTGTGGGACCTAGCTCTCTGACACCAGTCAGTCAGCTCAGCAGCATATCAGCAGATCAGTTTCAGTTTTCTAGCCAGTAGCTAGAATTTTCAGCCCACTTGGCCAAGATGCCGAATCCCTGTGTTCATCAGCCTGATCAGCACAGCAGGTACCTTCGGGTACATTCAAATTCAGATAGACAGATGCATGCATCATTAGTCAGTTTCAGTTCCCAGCTCAGTATGACATTATGCATATATTATGGCATGACTAATTAATAATCAGAAACCAGTAATCAGAAATCAGGTAATCAGATTCAGCACCCGCAAGCGCTTAGATGCATGTATAGGGCCGACCAGGTATGTGTGCCCTTGTTTGTTGCTTGCTTGGGTCGAGGGAAGTAAGGAATGCTTACTGGGTGATCTTTATCACTCATCCCTTTCCTTCTTCCTTCCTTTTCAGGTTTGTCAGCTGCTGGCGAGGAGTGGATGGATTGAGGCTGGCGAGGAGGACCCCATACACACTTTCCAGTTTGTATTTTATTTTCAGTTTTGGACCTGTGAGGTCTTGTACTTGTACTTTATGTAAATGTATAGGTACTCAGTTGTAAAACAGATGTATAAAACAGTTATAGATGTATGAAAGCCAGTTGGGCTCATTGTATATTTCAGATTTAGTTTCAGTTTTCGCTTGTAATGCAGATCAGCAGTAGTATTTTTCTTTTTCGTAGGATTCCCGTCGCGGGTACCCAGATTTCCAGTTTAATTAATAAAAGATCAACATCTTTCAGCAGTAGGGGTACTCGTGACGGCGGGTCTTACACACTCTAAGTAGGTGTTTTTAATCTGAATCATTCTTGTAAGGCGAAAATCATTAGGTGTCATCTGAATTAACTAATTTTGATCTGAATTACCCCATAGGGGCATTTTTGTCTTTTGTCCTTTGTCTTTTGTCTTTTGTCTTTCGAAATAAATAATTTTGATTCGAGTCTCTCATAAAGTAAAATCATTTAGGAGTAATAGACTTACCCATCATTCACCATGTCTCACATGTCACATAATATTAAGTTTAAGTAGTCTCATCGTTCCATCTGAAATCTTATCTTTAGAGCTAGATGTGTTGTCATTAGGTTTCTTTTGAGTTTAAGTATTTACTCTACTTAGACATTAGAACCACAATTCTTTTGTCTGTCTACTTATTATACCCATATTTTTCCACCATTCTCGTTTTAAATAAGTGTACCCATTTAATCTTGCATACATGTCCTGCATAAACATATCATACATATCGCACTAACACGTTACTTTGTTAATCCTACATACATGTCATGCATAAACACATCATGCATATCATGCACTAACATGTCATTTTGTTAATCCTGCACACATGTCATGTATAAACATATCATGCACTAACATGTCATTTTGCAACCATTCAATGGGAGAAGAGAAATTTGACCAAGGGAAACATAATAGAGGAAATGATGGAAAAGCTTGAGATTATAATGAATGAAATGCTTGCTACAAGAATGGATGACTTGATGAATAAAATGGCCCAAATGATGGCAAAAATGGAAAGAAAACATAAAGTGGGAGAAACAAGGGGCTTACCACAAGAGCAACAGGAGAATTCAAGGGATGACTTTTTTGATTTGGAAGATTATTTGAAAGCCCAGAAAAAGAGAGAAAAAGGCTCAAAGAAGACGATAGAGGTACCCATGACCACTTCGAGGGACAGAGTAATAACTGAAAAGTTGAAACAATTAGAGAAGACCATAATGAAGCAAGGAGCATCATTCTCATTAGACTGGGATGACTTAGACATACCTGAAGAAAGAAGGTTACCACCAAAGTTTATAGTGCCTGATTTATCCAAATTTGGTGGGATTGGTGATCCAAAAATGCACTTAAGGCATTATGTCACTATAATGGGAACAACTGGGTTACCGAAAGAACAAATGGTGGAATTGTTTCCTTTGTCGTTAGAAGGGGTTGCTAATGCTTGGTATTACAATCTCAATAAAGCAGACAAATTAGACTGGCATGAATTGATTAAAAAGTTTGTGTAACAATATTCCTACAACACTGTTTTAGACGTGACAATCAGAGATTTGGAAACGACTAAACAAAGGCATAGTGAGTCATTTGCTGAATTCTTAATTAGATGGAGAAAGAAGGCCTCTAAGATGACAAATAAACCTCCTGAAAAAGATCAAGTAAAGATGGTGATGAAGAACCTTCTCCCTACTTTTTATGAGAAAATTTGTTTCTTCCCATTAACTACGTTTGAGCAATTATATGATGTTGGGGTACAAATTGAAGATTTCTTGGCTATATAAGGAAAGAAGAGGTGTGCCTTAAAAAAAAAAAAAAAAAGAGTGAGCATGAAATAAGAAATGGTAGGTCGACTATAAAGGGAGTGATACATCGGCTAAGACATATGCATCTCAATGTATTAACAAATTTTGGTAATAGAATTTTTTTTGAAAAAGAGGTAAACTAGTCTTGGTAGACCTTAAAACCCTAAATGTGAGATTTTGAGCCTGTGGTCATGCACACACATATGACCTTTGATTTCTTTGTTGAGTGTGTTCACTCATGATAGATGCCTCTAGAACTTGCTTCAAATACTGATCAAGATCATAATCGATCACATGCATCCACATAAATGATGATAAGTCACTTTGACCAAAAAGCCAACCATGATACAAAGAAAATCCTGTTGAGCCTGAAACATTTTTTTGGCAAAACCTACATCACAAATCATCGACCTCCTTTTTTTGTCCTTACCTTACCGTGGGAGCTGGTAGAGCATTTAAGGCTGTTAGGGCAAAACAAACGGAAAGCAGTGACACTTGCACCCATCTATATAAAACAAAAAAAAAAAAAGAACAAAAAATTGAAGAAAAAAAGAGAGAAAAAGAAAAAAAGAGATGAAAGCAAAAAAGAGAGAAAGATCTTTGTAACGCAAGCACTCTAGAAGCTAAAAAGAGGAACAAACGTGAATTGATGTTCAAATCTTGAAGAAGAAGTTTTAGATGACTCTATCAGTCCCTTCGGTCTAAACTGCCAATATCCGAGAAAATCTTACCTTCACCCCAACCCTATTACAAATTTTGACAAGACTATCAAATTTGTGTCTGCATGTGACCTAAGTGATGGAGATCAGATGAACAAGCAAGCCTATGGTAGGCACCATTCATGAGCTGAACCTGAGCGTAAAATTTTCACATTTTCAAACACTTGAGTGAATTGAGTGACGTGTGAGCGTCTACCAAGTTAGATAACTTCTTTTTTTTTTTTTCGAATAAAAATCTTTTGTCATATGGACTTATGGGTTGAAGCTGAGATGTCAAATCCCATTAAGATAAAAGGGAAGAAACAAAGAAAAAAAGAAAAAAGAAGAATTGAGAAAATCAGGGCATGTTCCCTTAGTCTAGATCTCCTACCTTCATACTGATATAGTTGTGACTATAAACATTGCATCCAAATTAGCAAAATCAGCATAAACATGTCATCATGCATCGCATAAAATACTCAAAATAACTTGCTGTTTCAGTTCACCTTTACAGTAATTTTGTGATTCGTCTTGCAAAGACATCTTTATCCTTCTATAGGAGCATTTGATTTTGTCGAGCTTACCCAACCAGAGGTATATCCAGTTTTGTTGAACAAATCCAATCTTGTCGAGCTTACCCAATCAAGGGCAAATCCAATTTTTGTAGAACTTACCCAACCAGGGGCATATCCAAGTTTGTCAAGTTTACCCAATCAGGGGCAAATCTAATTTTGTCGAACTCCAACCAGGGGCAAATCCATCATAGGTTCGTCTAAAAGGGACATCTTATTTTTGTAAATTTGTCTAAAATGGACAATTTACTTTTGAGTTCTGTCTAGAAGGGGCAGTCATTTTCTTCGGAGACGCCTAGAAAAGGCAAATCCATCATAGGTTCGTCTAAAAGGGACATCTTATTTTTTGTAAATTTGTCTAAAAGGGACAATTTACTTTTGAGTTCTGTCTAAAAGGGGCAGTTCTTTTTGTCGGAGACGCCTAGAAAAGGCTAATCCATCATAGGTTTGTCTAAAAGGGACATCCTATCTCGATAAATTTGTCTAGAAGGGGCAATTTACTTTCAAGTTCTGTCTAGAAGGGGCAGTTCTTCTTGTCGGAGACGCCTAGAAGAGGCTAATCCACCTTAGGTTTGTCTAGAAGAGGCATCCTAGTTTGGTAAATTTGTCTAGAAGAGGCAATTTACTTTCGAGTTCTGTTTAAAAAGGGCAGTTTATTTTCGAGTTTTGTCTAGAAGAGACATTTCTCTTTGTCAGTGACGCCTAGAAGAGTCTAATCCATAGGCTTAGGGAGCTAGAAGAGTTACCTTTGCCACTTTGTTTGTTGACTTTTGTTGGTCCAAAATTCGGTGTCTTTTTTCAGTACTTTGTTGCATTTTACATGTGTTTTCATTGCATTCACAACACACACAAAATTTACAAAGTAAGGGGCATCTGTAGACACCCCATTTTGGACCCAATACGGTTATCCCCGATGATGAAAAACCTAAAGATGGGTTTGAAGTTTTTATGATGTCAAGCTGAGGATAGACGAGCAAAACCCATGAGCTAAAAAAAAAAAAAAAAGAAATAAAAGGGATAACCCATCTTAAATTTATAAATCAACCCATAAAATCCCAACCAAAGAACCCAAGCCCGCCTAAACACCCAAAAATAAAAAGAGGGAGGGAAAGAGCATGTGAAGAAATAAATAAGAAGGGAAAAAGCCCAGCACCCAAGAGAAAAATGCAGCCCGCCCAAGGAGAAAGAAGATTGAAAGTGTGCGGCCCATGTCCAGGAAGAAGGCCCAGGGACCTGTACCTCCACGCGTGAGTTGAGGCAGAGCTGGCGGTTAGCGTCCGCCTCTCCTCGTGCGTGTATTGCACGCGCGCGAAGACTTGATATTATCTGCTGGTGCCAGCTTCGCTCTTTCCGTTTTGTTCTGTGCAGATTTCCTTCCTTTCTTGGCCCCTGATGACGGCCTGGATCAAGGAAAATAAATTCCCTGATCAAAGACATTAAAAGAGATTTATGAAGATTCTTCCAAGGTAAAAAAAGGAGGGATTTTTCTAGAATTAAAAAGAGGGGTAGCAAGCAAACAGGGGAACGAGAATTTTTTTTAAAAAAAGAAAAGGGTGGTGGAAAAAAAAAAAAAACTGGAGAGGGAAACACAGAGCCGCAAAGGAAAAAATATATATTTTCCAAATCACCGAAGACGGAGAGATCGGACTCAACATCATCCTTCTGGAAATCATTACACAAATTCAACCAAACCAAATCCAATCTCTAAAAATTTTCCGTTATCCCGCTGTAAGACCATCCTCAGCTTGGATATCAAATAAGCTTCATCAGGACCACTATCAGGTAAGCTTTCCTGAGGGGGCCTTAAATCGCTTTCAAATGTTTAATTTCGGTTTCATATGTACATGCAATTCTTTATGTTTGTTTACATGGATCGTATATGATTAATGCTTGCATGAGTCGTTAATTAGAATATTCGGCATATAACAATTTGTGTATACATATTAATATTATTTTTATATATTTATCTATTTGGATTAATTCTTATTTTTGTATGTTTTTTTTATTATTTAAATTTTATTTGCTAAAATTATATGTTTAGAGTCTAATCGAATATGTTCGGTGTGTTGCATCTCATGAAAGTGATTTTCGGTTCGTAATTGATATTCGGATGAGAATTATGATTTATAACTTATTGCATTTTCCGTAGCTGAAATTAAGATGTAGAAGTGTGATTTTTCTTTTTGTTTGTCACGTATTGTTTATTGCATTCTTGCGGGCGGAGTCTATTAGGTGGTGTTCTTTTATTATTATTATTAGATTTTCGTATATGTTGTATTAATGAGCTGTAATAATGCATTTTGTCTGGTTCCACCATGAAATTTACAATAGTCAAGCCATAAAAGCCATTAAAGTTGTCAATTTTATGAAGCCATCGAAACCGGACGTGCAGCCATCATAACCCAGCCAATTTGTTACATATAGCTAGGCAATTTAATCCCATACACCCCCTTCCAATCCAAACCTGCAGCCATCGCATATGTTTATTTTTTTTTATTATTTCCGGTAACCATGGTTATGTGTCCTTATTTTTGTTATTGTTATTATTGTCTAAAGGAGTCGATTTGGGGTATTGAAATGAAATTATGTTCGCAAGTGCTAATGTTTTTTTGAATTTTTTTTTAGAATGTGAAGATTTTATTTTATTTTATTTTTATTTATTTATCGATTTTTTTTCTTCTTTTTTTCGGCGGTATATGAAAGTAGGAAAGCTCGATATTTTTTTTTTTTATTATTTAACCCCCTTGTTTCACAGGTTTTATTTTCTTAGGCTTGTTTAGGACTAGAATAAATGTATAAGGGTGTATGTGCAAAGAGGATGTAATTAATTTTATATATTTTTATTGTGAATGTCTTATTTATTATTTTTAATATTCCTCGAACGAGTCAAGCATGGGAGAGAATCCGATTGAAGACGTAATGGATGCATATTTAGTTTATATTTCTTTTATTACTTATTAAATTTGTGCTAACACATTTTGTTTTGCAGGGTTTACTTATTTATTTATTTTTTTAGGCTTGTTTAGGGGTTAGATCCAATGTATAGGGGTGAATGGAATCGGATTGTAATTTCCTTATTTTTTTTTTTGTTTTCTTTTTATTTCGTGGATGATTTAATTTTATTCTCAGATCTATTTTGGATGATTTTATTTATTCGCATTGTGTGATAATATGGAATTTAATTAAACTTGGTAACGCGCTTAACGGACAAACCACAATAGTGGAGGCCGGCTTTCACGTCGGGCGGCATGGGTGCCTAACACCTTTCCATCGCCGTACCTGACTCTCCGAACCCAACCCATTGGGTAGGTGAAGGGTAGTTGGGTCCTTTGCAAGGGATCCATAAATCGCCCATCCTCACCGATGTGTACTTTCCCGGGGTGGCGACTCCATAGACTTCGTAGCGGGCCACAAACCCGTTATGCGCTCCTCTTGACCACGTTTAGGGTGGTTAAACAAGAGTGGTAAGTTTGTCCTAGCATGGCGCGGCAAAAACCGGCACCACACGTGTAAAAAACACGAACAACAAAATATCAGAACATGATAAGTTACGTAATGACACGTGAATTTCAGAAAACAGTAGCAGATCAGAACAGTAGAGATGAGGAGTATCAGTAAGAGAGTTTAGAGCGTCGAGTTCGTTCGCTCGAATTACTCTTCACTCTAGGTTGTTTGCGTATACTCATATACATATTTTACGACTCGGTATGAGGTAGTATCCGATCCGTGAAGATGAGGATGCCAGAGTACGATGTCAGTTGAGCCTATTCTGTTTGAGTTGAGGTGGCAATCCTTCGAGAAGGATTGGGTTAGGGTCAGAGGATATGAAGTGCTTACTAGGTGATTTTATTACTCACTCCCTACTTTCCTTTCTCTTACAGGTGAGTTGTTGGGAGCTGGGAGGAGGAGACGGCTGCTATCTAGGATCCAGTTTATTTATGTTTTTTGTATGCACATGTATATGTTTTTCCGTGAACATTTTTAATATAATACAGTTTTATTTGGGCATGTATATATGTATGTATACATTGTACCACAGGTTTTTCCGCTGCGATGTTTTCGTTTAGTTAAGCATTTCAGTTGGGTATTATTGACCATATTTTCTTTATTTATTTATTATTATTTTATTAAACAGTGAACAGTAATACTCTTCTGAGGTGTCTTACAACTAGGCTGTAGTTCAGCTCAGCATATCACCCTCAGACAGATGGCCAGACGGAGAGGGTGAATAAGATATTGGAGGATATGTTGAGAGTTTATTGTATGGACTTCCAGACTCATTGGGCAGTGTTACTTCCTCTCATGGAGTTTGCTTACAATAACAGTTATCAGACAACCATTCAGATGGCTCCATTTGAGGCGTTGTATGGTCGAAAGTGTAGATCTCCTCTTCATTGAGATGAGATTAGAGAGAGAGATTCCTTGGTGACAACAGTAAGACCAGAGACTACTCAGAGGATGATTGAGCAAGTCAAGATCATCAAGCAGTGGATGAAACAGGCCCAGGATCGATAGAAGAGATATTCTGATCTACGGCTCAGAGAGATTGAGTTTTCAGTGGGCGATAAGGTGTTTTTGAGAATTGCTCCCTACAGGCAAGTTCTCAGATTTGGCAAGAAAGGAAAGCTAGCGCCTAGATTCATTGGTCCCTACGAGATTCTTGAGAGAGTAGGGACAGTCGCCTACAGATTAGCACTGCCAGCCAGCATGGACAGAATCCACAACATCTTCCACGTGTCTCAGTTGAGGAAGTATGTAGGAGATCCTTCTCACGTGCTTCAGTTTTCAGAGGTGGATTTGGCAAAAGACCTCAACTATCAAGAGCTTTCTGTGCAGATTCTGGACTACAGAGTCAAGGTCCTCACAAATAAAGAGATCCCACTGGTCAAAGTGTTGTGGCGTAGCCAGCAGGTAGAAGAAGCCACTTGGGAGGTAGAGTTTGAGATCAAAGATAGGTTCCCAGAGTTATTCAGGTAAATTTCAGGGTCGGAATTTTTATAAGGGGGAGGAAATGTAGCATCCCAGGTTAGAAAAACCCTTAGGGGTAGAGTTTTGGGGTTAGAAATAGAATTCAGGAATAGATTGGGAGTTTAGAAGAGTTCAGGGGTGAGTTAGTAAGTTTTTTCAAAGCTGTGTGGCCTTCGTATGATTCCTTTAGAGAGGTTTCAATCATGCGAAGCGCTGGAAATGAAATATATTCAATTTCCTTGGTGCACTCCCGTGCACATTGGCCTGCACGCCCATGTAGGTTGGTAGATATTGAGAGAGACGAGAGTTTAATGCTTTCTCACCTAGCCATTTATCATTTTCAGCCAAAATCTCTTCTTTGTTTCAGCAGCTTCCAGCCCTAGGTGCAAGATTCAACTTCCAGCGGCTCCCAATCCAGCAAGAGAGTAGAGAGAATAGCTTGAGTTTGAGATTTCCAGCTCCAATGGCGAGAAATAAGTGTTTCTTACTCTCTCTCTTTGCGTTCCCAGCTTGTTTGATGATGTTGGAAGCGTGTATTTCCGCTTCCAGCATATTGCGTATGTTGTATGTTGATATGATGATGATTTGCTAAATTATGTGTTGATTTTCCATCCGAGAAACATGCATGCTTTACTTTTGTGTGTGTAGTGAGAGAAATATTGGATTTTCATGGTGGATTCAATAGTATTGGATGGATGATGAAATTGATGATGAATATGTGTTTATAGAAGTGCCATTGAAGTGTGTTTAAGTTTAATTTGAATTTGGTTGTGGTTTGGTGTGGTTTCAGGCAAGCCATGTTTGAGCAGGACAAGACACACGGTCGTGTGCCTGTAAGGGCACGCCCGTGTGCCCTTGTTTCTGCAAGGATCCATAGAAATACTCTCTCATTTCCACTCACGAATCCTTATTGGTTGTAACAAACTGGAAGGTCTCGATGCTCTACCTTAACCTGTCGACAAACCAGATATCTGGCCATATAATTTGTAATATCTCTCTTTTTACCAGACCACCAGAATAGTTTCTTGAGATCTTGATACATCTTTATGCTATCTAGATGAGCTGAATAAACTGTATCATGAGCCTTTGACAAAATCTTTTGTCTCAACTCTATATCTTATGACACACAGACTTTGTCTCTGAATCTCAAAATCTCATCTCTAACTTTAAAAACTGGTACTGCACCCTCAAAGACATTATAAACTATACTCTGAACCCATGAATCAACCCTCTAGGATACCCTGATATCATCAAACAGAGTAGGCACTATCTAAAGTCTAGAAAACCCAACTATCACTATCTTAATCTCATCTCTGGCAATCTTATACTATAACTCTTTTGAGCTATAATCATAGACAAAACTACTTTCCTGCTTAAACAATCAACTACCATATTAGCTCTACCTGGGTGATATCTAATCTCACAATCATAATCTTTCACCAGTTCCAATTATTTCCTCTGTCTCATATTTAACTTTCGCTAGGTGAAGAAATACTTTAAACTCTTGTGATCAAAATAGATGTAACATCTCACACCATAAATGTAATGTCTCCAAATTTTCAAAGTAAAAACCATGACAACTAACTCCAAATCATGAGTAGGGTATCTTAATTCATGGTCCTTTAATTATTTAGAGGCATAGGCAATTACCCTACTAGACTACATCAACACTACTTTAATCCCTTGATGGGAAGCATCTATGTAGATACTATATTCAATGCCCTCTTGAGACAATGCTAACACTGGAGCACTCGTTAACCTCTGTTTCAACTTCTAAAATCTCTCCTTACACTCCTTAGACCAAACAAATGGTGTCTCACACTAAGTCAAAGTAGTCAATGGCTTGGCTATACTAGAAAAACCCTCAATGAACCTCTTGTAGTACCTTGCTAATCTAAGGAAACTTTTCACTTCTCTAGTAGTCTTCAGTCCTGGCCAACTCAAAATTACCTCTAGCTTGTTAGGATCCATTGAAATACTTGCTATAGAAATAATATGCCTAAGAAAAGATACATTGCTCAACTAGAACTTATACTTATCGAACTTTGTATAAACTTTCTATCTCTCAACATATGAAGGATGAATCTCAAATGCTCCTCTACACTCCTCAAGTAGACCAAGATGTCATCGATAAATACAACCATGAATCTATCTAGGTAGTCTTAGAAAACTGGATTTATCAAATCTATAAACACTATAGGAGTATTGGTCAAACTAAAAGACAATACCACAAACTCATAATGGTCATACCTCATCTTGAAAGCAGTCTTAGGTATATCTCTCTCTACAACTCTTACTTGATGATACCTATACCTCTAATCTATCTTGGAGAATACTACAACTTTGCTCAACTAATCAAACAAATCATCTATCTAAGGCAATGGGTACTTGTTATTGACTGTTATCTTATTCAACTCTCTGTAGTCTATGCACATCCTTAAGGACCTATCTTTCTTCCTCACACACAAAATCAAAGCACCTCATCCTAAATAACTCGGCCGAATAAACCTCTTATCAAGTAACTGTTGAAGTTGCTTCTTCAATGCTTGTAGTTTCGTTAGATCCATTCAATATGGTGTTTAAAAATAGAAGTCATATTGAGAAACAACTCAATTAAAAACTCCAACTCTCGCTCTGAAGGCAAACTTAGTAACTCCTTAGGAAAGACATTTGAAAACTCTCCAACTATAGGTACATCCTCGATACTTGACTCAATTGAACTCCTGCATATTACATTAGCCAAGTATCCTATACATCCCTTGCTTGTAAACAAGAAATAAGCATGGTCTCTACTATTTCCTCACTAAAGACGAATTGATCATGCTTGAACCATGCTTGCTTTGCTTGTGTGTGTTTATGTGAGAGAAAGAGTGATTTTCATGGTGGAATGGGTTGAGATGGATGAAAGATGAAATTGATGCTTGTTATATGCATATTGGAGTGCAGGAAATGTGTGTTATTGATTAATTTGAGTTTGGTTATGGTTTGCCTTGGTTTCCTGCATTTCCAAGTGAGTGTTATCGATGCAGAACAAGACACACGCCCGTGTGCCCTTGTTTTTACAAGGACATGCCCATGTGCACGAAGTGTGCACGGGTTGGTTTACAGACGCACGCTCGTGTGTCTTAAAGGACACGACCGTGTGCCAGTTATTTCAGAGTTTTATGTAGAATTTCCAGAAGCGAGCACGATCGGTTGCATGGCCAGCACATGATCCCTTGCGTCTGGGCACACGTCTGTGTGCCTTTGCCATGCACACCCGTGTGTGTGTCTTGCACGCCCATGTGCCTTGCTCACATGCCCATGCAGTAGTAGAATTTTCCAAATAAAACAGTAAAATAAATTATAAAGGATGGGTAACCTTTCCAAAGGCTAATAAACATCAGATAAGCAAGAAATCAGATGATAAATGTTGCATTAGCATGACATGTAGCATGAGAGAGGATCAAGGGATCTGAATTTAGTAGCATTCAGCATTCAGAACCCGACATCTAGGTTCAAGTTTTGGGTGAACTCGAGGGGGTATCTGTGGGATTTCAGCCTTCTAACACCAGTCAGATCGTTTAGCATTTCATATTCAGCTTTCTAGCCTTTAGCTAGACTATTCAGCCCATATGGCCAAGATATCGAATCCTTGTGTTCATCAGCCTGATCAGCACATTAGTTATCTTTGGATACATAGATATTCAGATGCATGCATATTCAGTTTTCAGTTAGCATGACATAACATATAAATCATGACATGAATAAGTAATATGATCAGATAATAGAATAAGCAATGTATCCAGATCCAACAAGCGATTAGATGAATAATTAGGGCCAAGGTCAGGTATGTGTTGTGTGTTTGCTTGCTTCGGTTGAGGGAAGTAAGGATCGCTTACTAGGTGATCTTTATCACTCATCCCTTTCCTTCTTTCTTCCTTTTCAAGTTTACGTGTTGTTGGCGAGGAGCGGGTGGACCATGGTTAACAGGAGAGGGCCCCATACCAGTTTTCAGTATGTAATTTCAGTTTTGGCCTGTTAGGTCATAATTGTAAATTTGTATATACTTTTGTATACATATGTACAGAAACAGTAGTATATGAGAATTGTATATTGGGACCCATTGTATATTTCAGTTTCAGTTTCAGCTTCTGTATTGCGCATGCAAATAGCAATAGCAGGGTTTTCTTTTCGTAAGATTCTCATCACATGTACCCAGTTTTTAGTATATTAATAAAAGAAATGAGATACATTCAGTAGCAAGGGTACGCGTGGTGGCGGGTCCTATAACTATGCACTAAACGGGAGTTATAAATGAAATGTAGGGGAATGCTAAAACTCACTGTACAATATCCTGAAGAAAACTCATAATTTGTTACTACTATTTAATAGTTGAAAACATATATGTTACTATACATCCCTTAAGCATGAGTAATACAAAGCGTATGAGCTAACATGCTATCAACTAAAAACTGAATACATATTTACATGCATCTATATATAATTTAAAACTTACGTAAAACGTACTCAAGCTACATCCCATGTTATCGGTATGCAAGAAAGAGCACGGGATCTTGCATAAGTCATGCATCTAGTTGTGCTAGCGTTTGTGAGTTTCTTGTAATTTCTTGGTGTACTACATAGGTATATGGTATAAGGCACATGGTCATGCATGAAGTTGCACTGGCATGTCCTACACTTACATAGCCATGCAATAGCTTATATAATACTCTCGTGCCTTGCTTACACGTGCGTGTAGAATAAAAAATAAGCATATGGTTGTACTCTCACTTGCATGATCATATATCCAGGTTTTCTAGGCATGCACGACTATATACATAGTCATATCTTTGTAGAAATGCAACTATACAATCGTGCACCTATAGGCATACAATCATGCTCTTATAGGTATATGATCATGCTCTCAACTCAAATTCTATAATAACACATATGAAAACCTAGAAATCTTACTATTCACCATCCAAACGTTAACAGATCTAAATCAAAGAATCTCATAGGTTCAATATATCAATCATAAGTATATTTAACCCACACAACCCATCCAAATCATGCTAACACATCATATTTCTCAAGATAAAGCATCAAAACACATATACTCAGACATGTATGCATATTTTAAGGAAATCATCCATTAACCAGCTTTTAAATCATTATTTCAACGCTTCAACAAGCTAAATACACATTAAGTATCTAGCAAGGATCACCATAACTCAGACATACAAGAAAATATGTTATGAAACAAGGTGAAAGAGGTAAGACAACACTTACCTCTAGTCATGGCTGTTGAATATCTCTCCTTAGTTGGTCCAAGCTTTGTAATCTGATATTAAACTACTGGTTGATCACTAATAGGTGTTTTAGGGTTCATTAGGGAAGAAAAAGAAGAAATAAGCTGATGAAAGTATAAAAATTTGGAAAAATAAACATATATATGGCAGTGCTAACATGACGCACGATCGTGTGCCTAAAGCATTAGGTCGTGTGTCAAGGAAATTTTGGATTTCCTCCTTCTTTTACATCATACATAGAATACTCTCCAGAAGAAAACCTAGGTACATGCCACATATAGCTTCTAAATGACTAGTTTTACCCCTGAACCCTTTCAATTTTATTTTCTATTATAAAATCTCATTTTTAATCTCTATTTAAACCCTTCCAACCCTTCTTTTACTTCATACATAAAATACTCTCCCGAATAAATCTCTTGCTTATTAACTCTTGAAGTTGTTTTCTAAACTCCTAAAGTTCTGTTAGAGCCATCCAATATAGAACCTTGGTGATAAGTGTCATATCAGGTAGCAACTCAATATAGAACTCTGACTCCCTCTTTAGAGGCAACCCTAGCAAATCCTTAGAAAAAACATCAAGAAACTCTCTCACTATAGGCACTTCTTTGATACTTAGCCCAATCACACTTCTATATACCACATTGGCCAAATATCCTACATAACCCTTACTTAATAACCTTTTCACTTGGATGTAGGAAATAAACATGATTTCCACTCTATCTTCTCCCAATACAAACTGATCAAGGCCTAACTACAATCTAACCATTTTTCTCCTATAGTCTATCTCTATTGTATAACTGCTTAAGAAATTCATGTCTAAGATTACATCAAAATTAGTTAACTCCAATATGATCAGATCTATCCTTAATCTTGTACCCATAATCACTATCTACTAATTTATTAGTACTTGATCACTCAATACTATATCTCTATCCTATACCTCAATACAAATACTTTTATTTGTTATACTAAGGATCAACCTAATCTCTCTACCACTTTCTAAATATGAAAATATGTGTGGCACCACAATCAATCAATATATATAAAGGAGTATTAAAGAAAAATAATTGACTAGTAACTACATATAGAGTGGCCTTTACTAGATCATGCCTCACTGTAAAAACTTTGGCTCTATCTCCTCTTGATATACCTACACTTTCTATAGAAGTACTAACACCATATTTACCCATTTCATTATCTCTACTAGTTAAACAAGAAACACCTTTACTCAGTCCTACTCTACAACTAAATGGTCTAACTCCTCCTTCAGATGGGCACTCAGATGACCCGTGCCCTACCTATCAACATTTGAAGCACACACTCTGCCCTATAAGGTATTCTCGTAAATACCTTCTACCATACATCCTACATATCGATAGCTTTATTCTCTACTTCCTTCTTCTAATTGACTTCTTAGACTATATTGGTTTCTTGCTTCTGTCTTTACCTCTATCTAAACCTTTGTCTAGACCCATCTCCATTGGTATGAAAAACACACATTTATTTTGTAAATATACCTCAAACCTTAAGACTCTCTCTAAAGCATCACTAAATCTCTAAAGGGAAAAATCCTATTATCACATGTCTTGCAATGGTAAAGGGCAATTTATAGATAAATATCTATACTCTAGTCAACTCCAAACTTGTCATACTAGAAATAACCCTACCAATGAATTAAACCTAGTGGTATAGTCTTTAACCAAACTGGTCCCCTAAGTCAACTTTATGAACTTTTAGGCTCTGACATAAACCATGTCAGCACTGTGGTACTCCTCATTAAATAATCTTTGAAACTTTGCCTAACATAAGTTCTCCTTATCTACTAAAATCTTTATAGGTTCAATTGTACCCTCGTACCATCTCTAAGCATATATGTAGCACATCTAATCCTCTATTTATCTGACATATAGAATAACCTCATTACACTCTCAATTGACTTTATCCAATCTTCAACTACTACCAAATCTATAGACCCATAAAACTTAAGTGTCTGATGTATCCCAAGCAAAGTATAAATTGGATGTAGCCTCTCATAACCATTTGTAACTATTGTATTTATGCCTAAATATGACCTATCTGATGGTCAAACCCAAGTATCTGATAACCCTCTCTTTTCGAATCATAATACCCTCTACTCGTCCCTAATAGGCCTCACCACTAACTAGCTCATAATTTTCTACCTTGTTTACGTGTTAAAGTCACTCTCTCAATACCTTTTTTATTATCTCTCTCATATCCTTTGGTCTAAGAGATAGAAGTGTTAAGATCTCTTATTCTCACTTGTACTCATAGGCCTCATTGAGGCACTACTCTCATCACTTATAAATCAAAGTCGATGGGATCTTCTATCAAAAAAAATTACAAATATAGTAGGGTTGATATCTAAAATAAAACTAAAGTTTATATTATTAAACTTATACTAAGAGGACACGAGCAACATTTGTTAGGATATGTTGGCTCTGGTTCATGCAATTTTAGAAAATTATGCATGTGAAAACATATTTTCCTAAAAATGTAGCTTAGATTTACTCTGATACCAAAAACTATAGGACTCCTTACTATAGGTCACTGTACATTATTATTTATTATTATTATACTAATCCTGTACCAATAATGGGAATCCCTTTCGTAAAGAAATAACTATTAAATTAAAATTTTGCATACAGAAGCTTTAGATATGAAATACTAATTATAACATAGAGAAAATACTATTCATAAGATCAAACTACTAAATATCTTGTTTTATAAAACATACTATATATATAATCTTTGCAAACTGTATAGAGCATTTACATGCGCATGAATAAAGTTGTACAAAAGTATACGAGTCACTGACATGTTGTTTGTTATCTCCAACGATATCCTAAAAATTTCACAACCTTCTTATCTCCAAATCAGTCATCACTAGCCTATAAAGAAGGAAACAGTAATAAGTGAGTGATAAAATCACTCAATAAACATTTTTTATCTCTAACACAAGCAGGTTTCAAGCTTAATCTCGTTTTGTGACTTGTCATGACATATTCTAGTTTAGAATTCTCTTTATTTCCCATTTTATGTAATATTTTCTGTATCTGTTATATCTTTGTCTTTATCTGAGATTTAATCTCTTAAATTGCTAGGTATGACATGATATAGATATGCTAATATCATGTCAATACTAAAAATCATAAAGATTTGCCCTTGGGCATGTTTTATGAAAATGTTCTCTGAAATAGTAGTTGTGATCCAAAGATCCTAAATATATACATATAGTATATAAATAAAAGCTATATCTAAAAATACCATTCTAAAAATAACTGTTATGCGAGCTAGACTAATGAATACATGAATTTGACACCCTAGCCATATGAGTTCAATCCTACTAAAAACTATTAATACATACCTAGCACTCTATATAACGAGTTTGGTCCGGATGCTAATTTTTGTCTCTAACAAGTGTGCGAACTCAAAAGTGCCCCTTTATATTCACCCCTATCTGATGCTTGAAATATCATATATTTAATACATTAAAACATGTTATTAGATCTTTGGATCCCTTTGTATTCACCCCTGACAGTTGTGTACTACATATATATGGTGCATAGGAAGGTGCACAGGATTATGTATGAATTGTGCACCTAGTCATGCTAGCATCTATGAATTTCTTGTAATTTCTTACTTTACTACATAGGCATGTGGTGTAAGGCATACAGTCATGCATGAAGTTACACTGGTGTGTCCTACACTTACACAAACATGCAACAGCTTATATAAAACTTTTGTGTCTTGCTTACACAAGTGTGTAAAATTGGGAATAAGCACATGGTCATGCTCTTGCTTGCATGGTCATGTATCCAAGTTTTCTAGATATGCACGACTACATATATGGTTATGTCTTTGTAGAAGTAAGGCTATACGGTCGTGCACCTAAAGGCACACAATCATGCTCTCAACTCATATTCTATAATAACGTGTTTGAAAACCTAAAAATCCTAACTATTCACCATCCAGACATTAACAAATCTCAATCAAAGAATCTTATAGGTACAATACAACCATAAGCATATTAAACTTATACAACTCACCCAAATCATGATAACAGATCATATTTCTTAGGATAAAGCATTAAAACACATATACTTAAACATATATGCATATTTCAAGGAAATCATCCATCAACCAATTTCTAAATCATTGTCTCAACACTTCAGTAAGCCAAATAAGCATTAATTATACATCAAGCATCATCATATCTTAGACATACAGGAAAAACATGTTGTGAAACAAGATAAGGAAGCACTTACCTCTAGCCATGGTTACTAAATCTCTCTCCCTAATTGGTTCAAGCTCTTTAATTTGATATTAGATTGTTGGTTGACCACTAACAGTTGCTTTAAGGTTCACTGAAGAAGAAAACGAAGAAAGAAACTAATGAAAATATGAAAATTTTGATAAATAAACACATATATGGAAGTGCTCACATAATGCATGGTTGTGTGTTATGGAAATTTTGGATTTCCTCATTCTTTTGTGCCATACATAGAATACTCTCTTAAAGAATACCCTTGTACATTCCACATATAGCTTATAAATGACTATTTTTGCCCTTGAACCCTTCCAACTCTATTTTCTTTTATAAAATCTTACTTTTAGCCCCAATTTCCAAACTAAAAGAACCATTTTACCCGCGAGATATTACATGCATAGTCTTATAAACTAGTATAGGCACACGATTATGATCCTTAGTCATATGATTGTGTGCCAATTGGACAATATCACCTTAGCTTTAGTTGTGTATATGTATACATGATCATGAGCCAGTAGAAATATAGCGGTATGGTTATGCATTTATCAAGTGCATAATCATGTATCATACTATACTTCTATAATAATAGGGCTAAAAATGTAAATCTCCCTATAATCTCTACCCAAAACACAACCAAAGTATTCAAGCATCAAAATATGATAAAATACTGATATTGCACAAGTTTTACTTATCAATAACATCAAATCTCATAAAAACATGTATTAAGTCTATACACACTTGTATGTTTCTAATCATTCAAACTTCAATAAATCATTCATAAGCATAAGAACTCAACAAATTCACATGATATTCAACCATATAGCATACATCAAGTATCCTCACAACTTGATAAAGCAAGAACACATGTATAAGAGAATAGGAAAAAGAGGTAAGAAACACTTACTAAATTTGTCTCTAGGTTGCATTCTTCTCCTAATTCAGTTGGCTACTCTTGTTTACTCTCCCTTAACGCTTGGATTAGGGTTTTTTGAGAAAAAGAAGAAATTATAGGCAAATTATATTTGAAAAATGAGAGAAAATCTACTTTATATATGGCTACACAGGATTGAAGGGACACACGATCATATGCCTTGGGGACATATGGTCGTACTATAAGAAAATCATAGATTTTTTACTTTTCTATATTGTGCATGAAAAAGTCTTCCAAAGAGACCTATGCACATGTCACATATAGTTTCTAAAAGACTATTTTACCTCTAAACCCTCTCAACTCTATTTTTTATCATATAATCTCACTTTTAACCCTGATATTTAGTCTAAAAAAATTATTCTAACCCTTGGGTTGTTACAATGAAACAGATTGAAAAACCAAAAAATCAAATAATTAGACTTGAGTTTTTAATAGTGAATAATGATAGATCTTAGTTTGTTAATTCAAAAATGTAGTTAGAGGTGAAAATTTAGGATAGAAGCCAGATAAAACCTACTCTAATAAATTTATGTCCAATAATCAACATAAAGGCAAAGATAGATTTTCACATAAACCTATAGTTATTTGTTAGCTTTATGGCAAATCAGGGCATATAATAATTTAGTGTTTTCATAGATTTAATGTCAATTATACTAACAATACCTAAAATAATTAGTTTCAGCCTTACATTCTATAACCAAATTCTCATTCCCAGTCACATACTTTCCCACAAAGATCAGTAACTCTTACTACTTATTGTACTTCATCTTTTTCTTCACCATGATATAATCACAACACACCACCTTATTATAGTCAGTACAACCTAACAACCCCTTAATATAGTCAATATAGCTTAGTAATTATGTCACCAGCTACACAATATCCAAAAACCTATTCTACTTTTTCTACCCCATTAATCTTTACCTATCAACCTTTACATCCTATGTAGCCTTTAACTACTTAGTCGTATCTAGATTATTTTATTTCTATCTTATAATCAATACAACTTGATCATTTCATCAGTTTACAAACGCTTAAGTCTAATCTAGTAACTAAAGCTAATCCAGCTACTATAGTTAATTTCAACTAGTATATAGAGTTAAAAGTTACAAATTATGTCACTTCTAAAGTAGATTAAGACAATTATGTTGGAACTCAGTAACTTTAAGTAAGGAACAATACATGTTTAAAAATTTCCTATACTGGTTCTTCTTCCTTACATATGTTATATTCTAATAAATCACTTTATCTGAAAAACATTCTTTATGTTTCCAAAATAACCAAAAACTTGTTGAGTATTTCTAAATTCATTAAAGATAACAATGTAGTTATTGAATTTCTAAGTGATTGTTGTCTTGTTAAGGATAAGGACATCAACTTCAGTCTTTTCTCCCTTTTCTTCCTCATAGAACCTTTGATCTTTACACTTGTTCTTTTATTGGTTCAAGTGATTTCCAATCTTGTAAAACTCAATTAGATTCCTGTAATATTGTTACAAACATATTTCAAAATAATTGTGTCAATCTTCATAGCAATTAAATTAATACTTTTCGTTGACATAAAAGGTTTTGTTATTCATGTGTCAAAATTATACAATTTGTATTTATTAAATTGAAATACACTTTTAATTTTTCTAAGCTATTTTTTTTTCTTTTTGCAGAGACTGTCAATATGGAAAACATCAACAAAATCATTTTCTAATGTCTTATTCTAGGGTTACTTAACCTTTAAAACTTGTTCATAATGATCTATAGGGTCTTTCACCTATAGCATCTAATAGTGGGTTTACGTATTACGTACATTTCTTTGATGACTACACTAGGTTTACTTGAAATTTTCCCTTGAGAGTGAAATATGAAGTTTCCCAATTATTCAAAAACTTTCACAAATTGATATATAACCAATTCAATAGTAAGCTGAAGGTACTACAAACTAATTGGGGAGGTGACTATAAATCACTTGTTTCATATTAAAATTAGCATGGTACAACATTTAAGCATCCCTGCCCTTATACACACCAATTAAATAGTAGGGTTAAGTGTAAACACAAGCACATGGATGAACTTGGTTTAATACTTATTTCCTAAGCTCATATGCCTTTGAATTACTAGTGGGAGGCTTTTTAAACATCAGACTTTCTCATTAATAGATTACCTTTTGTAGTGACAAATCATTTATCTCAATTCAAGCTTATGTTTTAAAAGGAACCAAATTGTCACATGCTTAAAGCCTTTGGTTATAGATGTTACCCTTATCTAAGACGATACGATTCCCATAAATTTGATTTTCACACCTAGAGATGTGTTTTCTTAGGCTAAAGTCTGTTGGACAAGGGTTATAAGTGTTTAAGCAAAAATGGCAAAGTGTATATATGTTTCTTAGTCTCATTTGATGAAACTAGTCTTCCATTTTTGTCTGATTTTGAGTTATCAAATTGTATGCTTACTTCACATCAATTATATTGTTCTATAGTACCTTCGGTATTTTTGTTCTCAGTGTCTATTCTTTACAGTCACAATCTAATAGTCTTATTTCTTCTAAATTAAGAGTTTCTCCAACCAGTCTTGAGTGTACTGACTTGTAAGACTAATACACGGAAATCAACAAACCCTCAAACACTAATCAACATTCATTGATATCAGTTATTGTTTTTTTTACCATTATCAATTTTCTTACTCACTAACTATAGTTCATCTCAAACATTTGATCATAAACATATCATACCAACTATCTGTTTCTTTTTCTACCATTCTATATCTTCATAATCAATCCCATCATCAAACACATATACCACTACACCACTTAAGGGTTTGATTTTTATAAAATCTGTTATAGTTATTTATTTTATTTTTCTCACATCCTACCATCATATGATTACTAGATCCAAGACTGGTCATTTGTTACTTTAAGAAAGTTTTCATTGGTGATTAAAGTAGTTCCTAAGGAACCATCTACTATGTTAGAACTCTCTCTTTTTGTGGTTTAGAGTTATAAAAGTGGAATTTGAAGCCCTATTAAAAAATAATATTTAAGAGTTAGCACCACCTAAGAAAAATAAACAGTTAGTAGGTCAAAAGTAGGTCTACAAAACTAAACTCAATGCTAATGGTTTGGTATAAAGGCTTAAAGGTAGATTGGTTGCTAAAGAGTTTCACCAAACTTTAAGTATAAATTACTTTGATACCTGTAGTCTAGTAGTTAAACCAAGTACTACTAGGGTTATTTTGACTTTAGTAGTACCATTTAGTTATCTTGTACATCATATTGATATTAATAATGCATTTCTAAATAAGGAGCTATATGAAAAAGTGTATATGAGTCAACCATAGGGTTTTATAAGTAAAAATAAACCTAATTATATGTGTAGATTTAAAAGGCTTTTATGGATTAAAATAGGCCCTTAGAGCCTGGTTAGAGAAATTGAAAAGGGTTTTACTAATGAGGGGGTTCATTAATGCAATATCAGATACGAGTTTATTTGTCATAGGTAGTGAAACAATTTAAGTGTCTGTCCTCATTTATGTTGATGATATTTTACTTATAGGCCCTGATACAACATATATTAAGTCTCTTGTACAAGATTTAAATGCTATGTTTTCCTTGAAAGACCTCAGTGAGTTGAATTATTTTTTAGAGGTTGAAGTCCATAAAATTGAACAAAAAATACATCTTTATCAGACCAAGTATGCATCTCATTTACCTTATAAAATGTAGATGCAGGATTTTAAACCTTAACAAACTCTATTAGCTACTGGTGTGAAATTATTTTATACGTGATAATAAGCCTTATTCTAATTGTAACATATATAGGAGTGGTGCACTATAGTATCTCACCGTTCCTAGACCTGATTTGGAATTTTCCATAAATAAATTAAGTCAATTCTTAAAGAAGCCTTCTTTATTACAATGGTAAGCTTGTAAGAAATCACTAAGATATGTTTAGGGTACTCAAAACCTATGGCTCTCAAACCAATCAATAATTTCTCTGTGGAAGCTTTTATACATATTGATTGGATTGAAAATATTATAGATGAGAGGTTTACATGAGGGTTTGCCTTGTATTTTGGTTCTAATCTAGTGCAATAGGGTTCTAAGAAATAAAGGATTGTGGTTTTGTCCTCAAATAAAGCAAAACATAGACTAGCCAGTCAAGCTTCTATGAAAATTGCTTAGCTTCAAAGTTTATTGATTGAAATCAAATTTTTTTGTACGAATGTCTCTATTATTTCGTATGATGATCAGAGTTTGGATCTTTGGCTTCTAATGTTGTGTTACATAGTAAAACAAAACATGCTGAAATAGATATTCACTTTATAAAAGAACAAGTAGTAGTAAAATTACTTAAGGTGCAAAATATTTCCACTTTGTATCAAACTATAGATATCTTCATTAAAGCTTTGTTTATGAACAGGTTTGAAAAGTCGAAAGAGAAGCTGAATGTAATGGCTAAGTCATAACAATATGACCTTTGAAGGGAACATAAAAAGTGTTGAAGCTAAATTAGAGGAAGTTAAGCAAGAAGTTGAAAAATTCATAATAGGCAAACTCTTTTCTATACTAAAGTAATTGGTTGATGGTCGTGGTTAATGACTAAGCTATGTACATTGGTATGTTATTATTTGGGTATGAATTGTTAAGTTATTGTTACTACTTGTAGTAATAGCTCAGTTTAAGGGAAGATTGATATTGATAGTTGTTAAAGTTGTATGACAAAGGTAAGGTGTTACAGATTAAGGGAAGAATATTTGAAGGTTATGCTGATAGTTGTAGATCATGATTTAGTTGTGTATTGATAGTTATTGATACTGAAATGTTGAATCTTAAATGTGCAATAATTGAATATGTTTAGTTCAATGGTGCTTAGCTTCAGGGAGGAGTGACAAATTTGTATTTTTCAATTTAGCTGTATGAGTGCTATTGTTTTGCTTACACACCTGCAACAGCATATTGCTATTTCAACTTGATAAAGGATGTAAAATATCCTAAATTAAAAGGTGCATTTTAGTGAAGTAATAAATTAAAATAAAGCATTTCATTTTCTTTAGTTTATTGAAAGAAAAGAGAGAAGTCGAGTTTTTAACCTGAAGATTGCAAATTAAGATTAAGGTTTTCTCCTATGTTATGTGACTGCTTTTTTAATGTATATGCTACTGCGTTCATTGCTTCTTAAGCTACAACTAACATAAGTAATTAATCAGTTTTATATTCTGTTGAGTTAGTTAGAATTTAGCTAAAAATATAATCGCTTATTCATTAAACATGATTGGTCGTTATTGATTAATTTGTTAAGACTAACATATATAAATTCAAATGTATTGCTACTTTCATTCTTTAATAAAATAAAGTTAAAAAAATCCTGAGGTATTATTGAATATTGTTGGTTATTTATATTTTGTTCAGTTGTGTGTTGAATCTTGAATTTGCTACTTTAATTTGAGAAATAAATTTGTGATTGTGTGGTAGAAATTTCATGACCATGTGGAAAGTTGTATGTTTCCACATTCTTTTGCTTTTATCTCCTCCTCCTCTTTCTTCTTTTGTTCTCGTTCTTATGATAGTTGACGATACTTCCTCTAGTGAAAATGCCATTTCAAGTTTTATTTTTGGTGCTCTGAGATTAGAGATAAGAGACACTCAATAATAACAACGTCAAATTGCTTTGCAAAGCTTTCTTTTATTTTGACTTTCAAAGTTGTAGAGCTATCAAGTCTTAACAGCTTGAATTAAGCTTTAAAGTTTAGACATACTTAAAAAGTATTTGATTAGTATCAAACAGATCAATCAAAAGTCGATAGTCTCGAGTTAAAACGATATCGTCACATCTTATTGGTGCTCACTTGGATATTCAATCTGACATGGCAGAACTTTATTGGCTAGTAAACTAACATATAAAATTTACTTGACTGCATGTAATTATAACCGATAGAGCCTTATTCATCGAAAGCTAAAACCCTAAAAATTAGAAAATTCTCGCTGCTACACCTTGGTGAGTGAGACAATTTTTAAAGTTTGCCAATTTTCAAATTCTTCACTCCATCTCTCTCCGCACAATAATGGTTTACATGACTTCTTGGGACGAGTTCATCAAACAAACAATGCAGTTGTACGATGCCACTCCCAACTCTGTATGTCTGTCTTATTATTTTCATCAACTGTTTTCTTCCCAAAAATGTAAATATTGTTAGAATAAAACCAATCATTAATATACAAATTCAAATCTAACACATATTCATTCATATCCAAATATAGAAAAATATGTTTTTAGGGAATTTAGACAGACCTGTTTGCGCCATGATATTTGTTGATTTTCAGAACCATTTCACAGTAAATTGATTATTAATCTTTAAAAGGCTGAATCTTCTTGTTTCTGAGTATTCAAAGAGCAATAAAGTTCTAATGGAAAAATTATATTGTCAAATTGTATTGAAACAAAGGACTTAGCCCTATATTTATAATAGGTTTATTGGGTCCTTCCATTAAAAGCCCAATAACCTATTTATGAGTTCATACCAATTATACCAACAAAATTATTATAATATGAAGTGTATTGGGCTCTATACCAAATTGATCACAACAAGTCCAATTGAAATATTTACTAGACCACAATTTGCCCATGTTTTTCAAAAACCAAAATAAATAATAAATAATATTAGCCCATAATTTTAGATTCTCCCACTTAGGCAATATTAATTATTATTACTTTTATTTTAAGAAAATGAAAACCATTTTATTTTTAGGGCAAACTGTATTTTATTTTAAGTGACCACTATTTTAAGAAAACATTTGGTCTTGAAATAACACTTCATTCAACAATGTGGTCAATATGATTGTTAAATAATAAACCTAGGCAATCTTTATCTCAAATCGACAAAAGACATCCATGATTATAATTATTTATAATCATACCACATGGATCAATAATTGGGAAGTATGGCAGGAATAACATCCAAATGTGATCAAAATATGTTATTACATATTAGTCTTCTTTATTTTTTTTCTATGACCTTATGCTCTAAAAGAAGCTAGAAAAATCTTACAACTTTCAATGAAGTCTGTATGTGTAATAGCCCAAGGTTAGAACTGTTTTTTACGCTTTAAAATCAAAGTTAAAAGTGAGATTTCTTGATAGAAAGTATATTTGAGAGGGTTTAGGGATTGAAAAGTCATTTAAAAGCTTTTTATGGCTTGTACATGGGTATTCTAGGGAGAATATTCCATGTAAGGTGCAAAAAAAGAGGAAATTGAGATTTCCATTGCATGCATGACCATATGTCTAGGACACAGGACCGTGTGTCATGTCATTTAGCCATACATACCTTTTTATTTTTTCAGATGCACAGTTCAGCTTTCATTTTCTTCTTCTCCTTTATTTTCCTAGTGAACCGTAGAATTGAGAGAGATCAATCAGTAGCTCAGCTTTAGATTTGAGATCCAGAAGCTCTTAGAGAGAGAGAGCAAGCTTCCATGGCTAGAAGTAAGTGTTTCCTTACCTCTTTCACTTTGTTTCATAGCATGTCTTTGCTGTTTTCAGTTCTTGAGAACTATTATTGCTTGTTTGAAGCTTTATCAGCATGCTTGTGTTTTGATATGATGATTTAATGGATGATTGAGTGGATGATTCCATGATTATGTGTGTATCTTTTTGTATAAATGTATTTTATGCTTTATTTATGAGATGTGGCATGATTGAGATTGGATTTGGATGAATATATATATGCTAGCAGAAGCTTTAAGTGTGTATTAATGCTTGAATGAAAATTGGAGAAGTTTGGGTGAGTTTTGGAATGGATTTCTAGGTTTCCAAACGCTATTTACAAAAATCGAGTTGAGCACATGACTGTGTATCCGTGGACACAAACCCCTGTGGCCTCATTTCTATATGAGCACGGCCTTGCATGGAACCTGTGTGCATCTAGAAAACCAGACACATGCCCTGTGAGTGATGCACATGCTTCTATGCTTAATCTCAATATCACACGCCTGTGTAAGGAAGACACAGGAGAATTGAAAGGTAGCTACAAGCCTGTGTAAGTGTGGGACACGGTTTTGTGCCTTGTATGCACACCTATGTGTTCATACCACACACCTATGTGGCCAACCAAAATTTCCTGAAATGATTCCATAACCTAGCATAACTAAGCACAAGCCTTATGCACGGTCCTGTGTGTCTTCATACACACCTGTGTGTTCAATTGTACACACCTGTGTACCTTAAGAAAAACACAATAACACTAAATAAAACATCTTTAAGTCATGATAAACCATTTTTAAGCACACAAAACTTAATTATAACAATAATAACATATTATGCGTGATTAGCAATATATAGCACGACATGTCATGTCAGCTATTTTCAGAAACGGATCCAAAGATCCAATAGCATATTTTTATAATATAGCTATATGATGTTCCAAACATCAATTAGGGATAAATACGAGGGGCCACCTGTGAGTTCGCACACCCACTAGAGAAGGAAACCCACATCCACTAAAAAGGACATGGTCATTGACCAACCTCATTAGAGAGTGCTGGTTATGGATTAGTAGATTTCACTAAGATTGAGCTCATACAGCCAAGGTACAAAATCCCTGTATTCATCAATCTAGCCAGCACAGTAGATATTTTCAAAAACAGTACTTTCTAATTCACTTTTCAGATATATTATGTGTATATATTCAAGATCTTTGAATCATAGTTTTTATACCAGAAATAGTTTTTAGATAAATCATGCCCAATGGCAAGTTTATGACTTTTCAGCATACACATGACATCAACATACACACTTCATGTCATTTATAGCATTTCAAGAGAAACAGAATGGATAAAGATAAAGAATACTATAAAAAAATAGATGAAATCTCAAAAATAAAGAAATAAGAGAAACAGTAAAGCAAAAAATAGCATGACAAGTCACGAAACCAGCTAAGGCTTGAAACCTGTTATTGTTAGATATAAGAAACACTTGTTAAGTGATTTTATCACTCACCCTTTTTTTCTTGTTTCCTTCTTACACATCAATAAGTAGAAGGCTGAGCAAGAGCGAGAAAACTGTCAGATTTTGGGGATATGACTTGGTAGTAGATAACATGTTATGACTCATATGCTTTTATTTGGTTTTCTCATGCATATGTGTGCATTATATTGTAAATACATACTGTATGAATGGTATGTTTTATAAATAAAGAGAACTTGAGATTTTAAATGCATATTCAGTATTTTCTATTTATTATTATAGTACATTATGCTTACAACTTCCGCGTATAAAGAAATTTTAAATTCAACAGTAGTTTTTACTGTAGAGATCCCCGTTGTAAGTATATTATATTTATGTTTTATATTATATTCCGTAATGTATAGTGACCTGTGGTGAGGGTCACTACAGTATGTTTCACCAAAATCTCAAAATATACAAAATAAACATACCCATACAACTATCATACTCAAGATGAAAGAAAATCTTGAGACATATATTGTATTACTTATCATACATAAAACTGTCATATTCAAAATAAACAAAATTTTTGAGACACATGTTGTATTATGATCATCAATATGCTTATATACACATCAAAATATCAATATGAACATGTTCAATAATACATATAGATCAAATTAAACATCATTAATAAGCAATAATAGATACATCAATACTTCCACTAACCGAGGACATCAAAAGACTTTAGAACACCCATATTAGAAACATGTTGTTTAAAAACAATTGGTCTAAGTCCTTTGGTTAGAAGATCAACTAACATAGAGTTTGTATTAATATATTATATAACAATGTCACCCTTTTTTCACTAAGTCCTTGATTGTGAGATACTTGATCTCTATATGCTTTGATTTGCTATTGATCTTATTGTTTTTGGTGAAGAACACTGTTGCACTATATCATAATAAATTGTCAGTGGTCTAGAGACAAAATCAACCACACGAAGCTCAAAGATAAAATTCTTCAGCCATGTTGCCTAAGTTGATGCTTTATAACAAGCAATAAACTCCCTCTGAGCATTATAAACAGTTTTGATTTGGCTAAGCATTGATGGCAAGGAGTTGAGAGTATGGTAGACAATAAAGTTATCATTAATAAGAATTTCATGAACCTTCAACTTAGACTGTATACCAATAATCCTTAAAATAAATTCTCGAACTCTCTTTATACTATCATATCTAGCCCTAGATAGTTCACTCAGCTTCAGCATGATTAGACACTTGATACCTTTGTCCAATAGCATTAAGAAATTCTTTTACATTATTGGTTTCTAGTAGACCACTTAATAAATATTCAACAATAGTCCTCCTCATAGCTAATAGACTAAGTCTATTAGACCTTTTCCATTTAGCATACCACTCATTTTTAGTTACAACACTCTCTTCAGTAGGCTTGGGTGGTTCATCAGTATGAAGAGACATATCAATATTAGCTATACCTAAAGCAAATTCTATGTCAGACTTCCATCAATTGAAGTTACTTCCAGTTAGGATTTCTATGGTGACATTATTATTGTTCACTGTAATATAACTTGTTTGTAAGGAAAGCTAATATAACAAATTAGTAATATAGACAATAAAATAATCAATAGCTTTAAACCAAATAAGCTATTTGGATTCTATGTGCATCACCATTATGTCACTTTTGGGCAGAGAAAATGGCATGTTATTAGAATCCTATCAGTACAAGTAACCATATGAGGACTAATATGACCAAATGATTCAGAGAAAAATATCCCATGTGGGTAGATATATTCGTTCCAAATCACTGTTCATTCATCACAAAACAATAGAATACACGTAATTAAATAAAAACAACCACTTTTGGTGTATTGAATCAACTCATAATCGATGTATTCCTCATATAACCTTATGCTATCAATAATTTTAATACGTATAATAATTCTTTTGGAAAAAATTATATGAATTAAAACTAAAATCACATATCATAATCTAATAGAGAATTCTGTAACTTTCAATAAATGCACCGCTTTGACGATGAAACATTCTGACAACTCACAAAATTATCCTATGATATAACAAACTTGTCCAAACAAAGATTTCATAAGATACAAGAACCTCTGACAATCTTCAGTCACTAAATGTTACATTAAAAAATCCAGTGAACAACCATTCATATAAAAAAAAATATAGATACAGGCAGTATGAATTTATAATGGGTGAATCCGAACTAGAGTTAGGAAGGCCAAAAAACACACCCAAGGATAAAAAGAATTAAGCATATAGGCCTTATGAGCTACCAAGACCTTTACAAGCACCCAAAATAAGATCCACACACTACCATCCTCTGAAAATGCTATACACGTGCCTCCACACATCAAAAACATCGTTACACGCCCCTCAACACACTACCATAAGGCAAGAAAGTGCGTCACATACTTCTACGTGCCAGGGATGCACTCACACGTCCTAGACCTGCAGTCACACACACGGTCAACTTTGACTATTAACCAGTCAACATTTGATCATTGATCAGTCAAACTTAGTTGTTTGACCTAGCAAGAGTTGACCATTAACCAGTCAAATGTTGACTATTGATCAGTCAAATTATCACATCAGATTTACTTTCAGTTTGGGTCGAGCAAGTTGGGTCAGATAATTTAGATCGAAGTCTATCTCCAATCGGATCTAATAATCATATATGGGCCAAGATTATTCTCTTATTGGGTTGAATCCAAGTTTAGTAACTAGACTAAATTAAATTATCAATGATGGGCCAAAATATTTTCGCAATGGGCTTAGTTGAAGTGACAAATGCATAAGCTTAACTTTTTCTAATCTAACAACCATAATTCTAAGTTCAAGGGCTTAATAGGTTAGTGTTTTGGGCTTAAATTTTTCTAATCCAACTACCATGTAATAGCCTAGAGGTAGAATTGTCATTTTAGGATCTGAGACTAAGGGTAAAAGAGAGATTTTCAGTTAGAAAATAGTTTTAAAAGGGTTTGAGGGTAGAAGAGTCTTTTAGAGGCCTTTCGTGGCTTATACATGGATATTCTCAAAAGAATATTCCCTATATCGTGTGAGGAGAGAGAGATTTTAGATTTTAAAGGGGCATACGCCCATGTGTCTATGACACATGTATGTGTGCTAGGAGAGAGGTGCGATAAATACATTAGTTTCCTGCATTTTCGCTAGTTTATTTCCTTTAGCTTCTTCTCTTCTCCATTTTCAGCTCCATTTTCAGCAAACCCTAGGCCAGAATCTGTCCAACTAACCACCATTATTCTAATTACAGATCTAAGAGCATCTAGAGAGAGAGAGAGATCTAGATGCGATGGCTAGAGGTAAGTATTTCTTTACCTCTTTCACTTAGGTTTCTAGCATGTTTTCTGATTTTTTAGCTCCTTAGATGATTGTTGCATGTTGTGGATGTATATTGTTGTGATTTGATGATGAAATGAGATAATGCATGATGATTTATGAGCTTATTATGCAATATATGATGTTTATGTTGCTTAGGCATGAAACCATGAGAAATGTATGATTTTGCCATGCTTTTATGATGGATGAATGAATGAGATGAGAATTTTTATGAGCATGAGAATATGTTGTATGCAAGTTTAATTAAGAAATGGTTGAGATTTGGATGAGTTTGTGTGGGATTTTCTAGGTCTCTAAATGTATTTATAGAATCTGGATTGAGCATACGCCTGTGCACTTGAGGGTACATGCCCGTATGGCCTTAGTTCTGCATGAGACACAACCTTGTACGGTGTCCATGTACATATGAAAATCTACACACACGCCCGTGTGTCTAATCCCAATTATATACGCCTGTGTAGGCAAGACACGGGATAGTGTTAAGGTAGCTACACGCCTGTGTAGTGCGATACATGCCCGTGTGCCTAGTTTATGCACACCCATGTATTTGCACCACACGCCCATATGGCTAGCCAAGTTTCATGATTTCTTTTCTAGAAGCTTGCATGACCAAGGGCACGACCTGAGCACGACCGTGTGCCAAGCATAGCACACTCATGTGTCTTAAGAAAAATTGAGAAACAAATTTTAAAGCATGTATTAAGCAAAGATAAGCTACCCTAAGCGATCCTAAGCAAATTCTAAACATAAAAAACTTCAGAATAACATGAGATAACAATATATCATGTATGATTATCAAGCATTGAGCACATGCCACATGAGATATTTTCAAAAAGGGATCTAAGGATCCAAGAGTATATTTTAAAAGTATAGATATACGATGTTTCGGATATCAGTTAGGGGTGGATACGAGAGGAAACCTATGAGTTCACACGCCCGCTAGAGAGGGAAACCATCGTCTGCTAGAGAGGACATGGTCATGCATGAGTAGTTTTATCATAGGTTTGAGCTCACACGGACAATGTGTCGAATCCCTATGTTCATCAGTCTGGTTAGTAAAGCAGAGATATTTTTCAGATACAGCACTTTCTGATACAGTTTTTCAGTTATACTATATGTATATATATGATCTTCGAATAAGAGTTTTATATTAGAAAGAGATTTCAGAAAAAGAAAGAGTTTTCAGAAAATCAAGCCCGAAGGGCAAAGTTTTTTAACTAATGAGATTTACATGACATCAGAGTATGGATATCATGTCATGTATAACATTAATGAGAAATGAGATAGAGAAAGGCAAGAACATTCATGAAAGTATTATGAATAAAGAAAGTAAAGAAGTAAGAGGTAAGAACTAATGCAATAAGCTACTGTAAAGTAAGAATAACAAAATGATATGAAAACAATAAGCTGAGAACGTCGAGGTATGATTTGAGATTAGCTTTTACTCGATGGCTTGTCTGTGTGAGAGATAGAAAATGCTTATTAAGTGATTTTGTTACTCACCCCTTTCCCTTCCTTTCTCTTTTGTAGGTCAGTGAGTTGGGGACCAAGATGTAGTGATGCAGCTATGAAATTTTAGGGGACATGGCTTGATAGCTAGTAGCATGTTTCAGCTCGCTTGCTTTGATGACATTTTATCTCATGTATTTATGTGTATTATATCGTAGTATGTACTGTATAGATAGCATGATTTTATACATGGGTAGCCTGAGATTTTTAGAAAAGCCATTATGGCTTATTTTATTACAGTATTTTTATTTTTTGCTTTCGTATTCAGAGTTTTAAATTATTTTAAGTAGCAGTTAAGTTTTCTTTTTTCCTTGTAGGGATTTCCGTCACAAGCGCATTTTTAGTATGATATTATATATATTTATATATATATTTTTTAAATAGTTGCACACAGTAGGCCTGAGACGAGGGTCACTACATGCCACAATTCTATTACACCCTTTAAAAATTAAATCAACTTTGAACAAAACAATGCATCTTTTCAACATTCAAATGTATCTCTTGCATTCCAACACAACTATTGGCAAGCAGAGCATGCCGCAACAAGAAAATTTTCCACAATTTCACAAAAAATAAATTTTAACCATTCCTCAGCATGAACAACACACAAGAACAGGATACAAGATGAATAATCAACCAATTTAACATGCTTTAAATTTTCAGGAAACATAAATAATACTGATTTACTTCACATTATTTTTTTTCTTTAATTTTCAAGTCAAAAACACATATTTTATATTAGTATGTGATTACTCTAATGCCAAATAGGGGAATAAAACCAATCATCGATATACAAATTCAAATCCAACAAATATTCAATTCATAACCAAATATAAAATACTATAAAGGGTTTTTAAGGAATTTAGATACACCTATTTACGTCATGATATTTATTGATTTTCAGAACCACTTTACTGCAGATTGATTATCAATCTTTAGAGGGTTGAATCTTCCTGTTTCTGAGTACCCATAGAGCAATAAAGTTTTAATGGCAAAAGTATATTGCCAAATTGTACTGAAACAGGGGATCTAGCTCTATATTTATAATAGGTTTATTGGGCCCTTCCATTAAAAGACTAATAACCTATTTATGAGCCTACACCAATTATACCAATCAAATTATTACAATATAAAGTGTATTGAGTTATACACCACATTGATCACAACAAGCCCAATAAAAATATTTACTGGATTACAATTTACCCACGTTTTTCAAAAACCAAAATAAATAATAATAAATATTAGCCCATAATCTTATAAATCTATGGAAACTTAACAGAGAAATTCGATATATTTTCGTTTAATGCTTTATCTTTTTGCAAAATGACAAAACACCATCATTTTATATCAGGATTTTGCTTTCATTTCAGGCAAATCAGTGGAATTGCATGATGAATTTTGGGTTCAGCTTGATTAATAATGACAGTAATAGTCATTTTTTATTTTATTTGTTATGATTTTTTGGATGAAAATATGGATGTAGATAAGGTATTGCATGGAGTATTGACATTGCGATGGTAAATTAGTTCTAAAAGTCATTGATAACAAGGAGGCAAGAGCTAGATTCACTTTATGTTTTATTTTGTCGAATTAAATCCCATTTTATTAACTTTACCTATATACTATAATGTAATTTCTATGATGATTTAGTTAAGCATTGAAGATTGACCTGATAGCTTATAAATTTGATTGTTTTTTTGAATAATGTATTTATAGAAATAAGTCTATCTTTTAATACTTTTAGGTTTTTCAACTTGATAGAGCCTTATTTTGGTTTCGCATGTTTTAGAAATGCATTTTATGGGAATAACATCATTGATATTGGGATATTGAAACTATGGTAAGATGTGGAGCTAGTTGGCATCTAGAAAGCCTTTTGTGCATGAATGGAAGGCAAAGAAAATAAGCATGCTTTTGTGTCATTGTCTTAGTTTTACTTTAAAATAATTTAAAGTCTATCCCTTTTTCTCTTAAATAGTTATCACAAGATAGGAGTGGCTGAGTACAATAGAGTTTTAATTGGTTACATCAGGTTTTTTATCTTTAGATAAAAAGAGAATTCTGATGAAGTACTTAGTCATGTTAATTTTCATATGCAATGAAGATTGGTAATCCCATCAATCAGTATGGATGAGAAGAGCCAAGTCCATTAGAATATAGAATCCTAAATTATTTCAATATTGGAAATTTTTTATGGACCCTCATGCATGGTTAAGTCTATGTCTTTAAATGACACCCTAATGCTAATAAAGCCCATTAGTAATTGAAAGTAAAGATTGTTGGAGGGAAAAGCCAGGATTTATGTTTGTCTTCTGTTTCTTGAGAGAAATGAATTAACATGTTTCCATTGGAGAAATGCAAGCCAAGGACTAAGAAATTGGCTTCGTGATTACTATAAAGGTAGTCTTTACCTTAAAGAATGTTAATGAAGGTTTATTTATATATATGATTAAAAAGGGAATCTTACACTGAAATTATAAGCTGCCTATTAGAGAGGAAACATAAGTTCAATTTCATTGGCATTTTTTGTTATAAAGTAATAACTTTCAAGGAAAGCTTCTAGGCTAGAATAAGGACTATACTTGACTTGCTTATACACAGATATGTGATTAAGAATTTAAGTAATTAAGATATCATAAAAGTATTCGTCTGGAACTTTCCATTGATTTCCTTAATTTGTCAAAATTTGGACATATGTATCTGTTATAATTAGCACTTTCTCTATAACTATTGTAGAACACTTTTGATATGGCATCTTCCTTTTTTAAATCTCTTTGTGATTTGAAGTGCTTGGAGAACCTCTTATTAATCTAAGGTGTATTAGATCTTTTTTTTTCTTTTTCTAAGTAGAATTCTAAACCTATTTTTGTTGTAGTGGTGTGATTTTACAAATTTATCTCTTAAGGTAGTTGGTGGTCAAGAAGTTATGATAGACTTTAGGCATTAGTAAAGCTTGCTTGATTGTAATTGCCTTCATAAAAGTGTGAGTGATAATTTAATGATTTTTTGTTAACACTGATGTCCATGTGTTATGTTTCGAACCCCTCCTTACTTTCAACCAAGGATAGAGGCCACTTTAGTGATGGAAATAACGAAATGGCAAGTTATAAAACACTTGAGTATTGGGCAAAGACAAGTAAAACAGGACTAACTGGTTTAAGTAATGTTATATCTCCTCCAATTGTTTATCTGAATTTTCTCAAGGAGTTTTCAATAAGTTTAAGCTTACTTAAGAGCCATCCAGACCATTATGATATTACTAGATTTCGAGCACATCCATGCACACCAAATTCAATCTAGCCTTGCTTAGAAAAGGGCAAAAGAAGAAACCAAGATTTTTCCTAACCTGTATGGCATTACAATGGCCAGGTTCTTTCCAAAAAGGTGTGTCCAAGCATTGTAGTGCCATTTGCACTACCATAACGCCGATCAGACTTGTTGCATGTATTATTTCATGTATGCTACCTTTTGTGCACCCATTTATCCATTCTACCTTGCAAGGCATTTCATGTAGCTCAATTCCATCAAGTTTATACATTTAAATTCAAGGCAAAACATAAAGGTTTTCAAGATACATCTTCAAGTGCAACCATAGTTAAAATAAAAGTCTAGTTGACTTCATTAAAGTTATAACCATGCAAGTGGACAAGGCTAGCTAGTGGCTTGGTTATGATCTTGTAATTTTAATGTGTTTATTGTAATCTAAATTAAGCCCTTTTTTGTCATTTCATATCTTATACTATTGCCTATATTTTTATTGTAAAACCCTTACACTTTGGTTAATTAAAAACTTGAAAAGGCATTGTTTTTCTTTTCTTTAAACTTAAAACTTCAAGGTTCTTGTCTCTAAATCTATCTTTTATCCAATTTTCTTTGTATGAGGGAATTGATGGTGGAGAAATAAGTTGGTGGAGATTATATCCAAGTTGGTGGACATCCTTTAGACTGACTTCAACACTTAAGTTGTTGGACATAAATCCTTTATGCTTAAGTGCTATTCATGCAAGTTTTAATCCCAAGTAGGCATTCTTTGTGTTATGGATTGATCTTTATTACTCTACCTTTCTTTGATGTTGGTTGTAGATATTTGATGTTGATTATTGAAGTGCTAAAGGAGAACTGAAATTTGTGTTGAAGTTTGCTTGGTTACCACATGATTTTGCATGAGATTTATGCTTAAATTTTTTGTTAGATTTTATGGCAACAATTGAGAACCAAATTATGACCATTTTGTGAGGACTAAGCCAGTGAATTTAGATCATTTGGTATCAGATTTGTAGGTTGAAGAAAAGGTGTCATTAGTGTGAGATTTGTGTTGAAGTGTGACTAAGATCATGTAGTGACCCCTGCCCTAGGCCTACTATGCGCAGCTGTTAAAAAAAATATATATAAATATATATGTAATAATAATAAAAATACGTCTGTGACGAAAATCCCCACAAGGAAAAAGAACACTTAACTGTTGCTCAAAATACTTTAAAACTCTGAATACGGAGGCCTGAAATACAAATACTGTCATAAAATAAGTCATAATGGCTTTTCTGAAAATCCTAGGCTACTCATGTATAAAGTCATGTTATCCATACAGTGCATACTACAATATAATACACACATATAAATACATGAGATACGAGTTATCAAGCATGCCAGCCGAAACATAAAACTAGCTATCGAGCCATGTCCCCAAAACCTTACAGCTGCATCGCCACATCTCAGTCCCCAACTCACTGACCTGCAAAAGAGAAAGGAAGGAAAAAGGGGTGAGTGACAAAATCACTCAGTAAGCATTTCCTATCTTTTACACAGATAGGTCATCGAGTAAAAGCTGATCCTAGATCAGATATCGAGTTCTCTGTGTACTGTTTTCTTATCATCTTGTTATACTTGCTTTACAGTAGCTTATATAATTCTTTTCTTATCTCTTATTTCTTTACTTTCTTTAATCATTGAGTTCTCAGAGTTTTCATCTATTTTATACTTTGTACTTTGCTTTTATCTCATATGTTTCTCATTAATGTTGTACATGACGTGATATGTATGCTCTGATGTCATGTAAATGCTTATTTATCATAAAACTTACCCCTCAGGCTAATTTTCTAAAAACTTATTCTTTTCTGAAAACTTTTTATAGTAAAAGCTTTGATCCGAAGATCCTCATATATATACATATAGTATAACTGAAAACAGTATCAAAAGTACTGTATTTGAAAAATATATCTGCTATGTTGGCCAGACTGATGAACACAGGGATTCGACACCTTGGTCGTGTGAGCTCAAACCTATAAGAAAACTACTCGTGCACGACCATGTTCTCTTTAGCGGACCATGGTTTCCTTCTCTAGTGGGCGTGCGAACTCACTAGTGCCCCCTCGTATCCACCCTTAACTGATGTTTGAAACATCGTATATATATACTTTTAAAACATCTCTTGGATCCTTAGATCCCTTTTTTTTTGAAAACATCTGATGTGACATGTCGTGCTCAATGCTTGATAATCATGCATGATATGCTATGATCTCATAATATTCTTATGTTTCTCAAGCTTAGAATTCGCTTAGGGTAGCTTATCTTTACTTTAATATTCTCTTTTCTGTCTTTCTTAAGCCACACGGGCGTGTGTCAAGGCACACGGGACCGTGTGCTTCTCGTGTTCTTGGGCGTGCTAGCTTTTAGAAAATTTATCAAACATCCATGAAAATTGGCTGACCACACAGGCGTGCATGACTGGGCACACGGGCGTGTAATTGCCTCAGTACCATCTCATGTCTTGCCTACAAGGGCTGTAGATTTGGGATTAGACACACGAGCATATGCACTTGGGTACACGAGCGTGTGCACTTGGGTACACAGGCGTGTGTCTAGATTTTCATATGCACATGGGCAACCTGCAAGGCCGTGTCTCATGCAGATTTAAGGCCATACGGGCGTGTTCCCTCGGATACACAGGCGTGTGCTCAACCCAGAATCTGTAGATACATTTGGAAACCCATAAAATCCCACTGAAACACATCCAAATCTCATCCATTCTTCAATCAAACATAAACACAACATATATACATGCCAATAACCATTCTCATCTCATTCAATCATTATAAAGCATGCCAAAACTCATGCATTTCTCATGGTTTCATACCCAAGCAACATACACAGCATACATTGCATAATAAGCCCATGAATCATCATTCAAAGTATCTCATCATCATCAAATCATGTTGTAAAACATCCACAACATGCAACAATCATCTAAGGAGCTAAAAATCAAAAACGCATGCTGGAAACCTAAGTGAAAAAGGTAAAGAAATACTTACCTCTAGCCATGGTGTTCGAATCTCTCTCTCTAGCTACTCCTGGATCTCTAACCGGAATAATGGCTGCTGGTTGCATTACTGTTTTTCGTTGTGGTGCTTGGTAATGTCTTATTGTGTCCTTGTTCCTCCTTTGAGTTTAGTTTGATGGATATTTACACTATATTGTTGGCTGTTGTTTTTGGTTGTTACTGTTTGGTGGGTATAAGTGCTGGTTTTGGTTGTAACTTTTGAATTTGGTCTTTTGTGTTGGGTGTATATCATGTTGAGTTTGTGGCATTAAAATATGAACATAGAAGGGTCTAATTCAAAGTCAGGGGCTTTTACCTTTTTATCTCTCCTTACCATCACGATCGAAAAACTGATTGGTAGTGCAAATCATACCTCATGGGCTACTTTAGTGGAATTATGGTGTATGAGCCAACGTTTACAAGACCACTTGATTACAAAGTCTGAGGATATTATAACAGATAAAAAAATTGGGTTAAAACTGATGCTCTCTTGTGTAGTTTATTGTGGCAAACTATTGATGTTCAACTCTACCCTATTTTCAAGGTATACAGAACCTGTTTTGAGATATGGAGTCAGGCTATTATTATGCATTAATGATATTTAGCGTTTATACTCGGTTATGTCCAATCTAGTTAATCTCAAACAACTGGGTATGAGTATATCAGAATATCTTGGCAAATTAGTGTAATAGCCGGATAGTAGAACTGTCATTTTAGGTCCTAAATCTAGGGTAAAAGAGAGATTTTTTTATTGGAAAGAGTTTTGAGAGGGTTCAGGGGTAGAAGAGTTTTTTAAAAGCCTTTTGTGGCTTGTACATAGATATTCTGGGAGAATATTCCATGTATGACGTAAAAGTGAGTGAAAATTGAGATTTTTACTACACACACGACCGTGTGTCTTGCCATTTAGCCATATATTCTTTTATTTGCTTCAGAGGCACAGTTCTCAACTTATTTCATTTCCTTCTCGTTCTTCTTCCCTTAGTTCCAGTGAACCCTAGGGTGATTGAGAGAGATCCCCCAGTACCCCAGATCCATATTAGAGATCCAAAAATTTTCAGAGGGAGAGATCTAGTTTCCATGGCAAGATGTAAGTGTTTTCTTACCTCTTTCATTGTGTTCATAGCATGTTTTGCTGTTTTGAGTTGTGAAGAACCATTGTGTGCTTGTTTGAAGTATTATCAGCATGATTGAGCTTTGAGATGATGAATTATTGGTTGATTGAGTGGCGAATTGCATGTTTATATGTGTATTTCCTTGTATACATGTGGTATGCTTTATTGATGATATGTGGCATGATTGAGATGAGGATATGATGCTTATGTATATGCTAGCAGCAATTTTAAATGTGTATTGTTGTTAGATTGGAGTTTGGATGAGATTGGAGTGAGATTTTTGGGTTTTCAAACGTAATTTACAAAATCTAGGTTAAGCACACGATCATGTACCCGAGGTGTGCGCTCATGTGGCCTTATTTCTGTATGAACACAGCCTTGCATGGTGTCATAAGGTGACAGTCCAAGGCACGGGAGTTGCGAGGAAGATGTCCAATACACACGGACTCACAGGTGCGTAGTCTACCGTACGCAGACATTCGCTCGATATTATTAAGTTTTCGGGTCTCAAAAGTTATCGAGTGACCATTTTGTAGCAAGACTCCTCCTAAGACATAATCTGAAGTATTAGTTTGGATCTCAAAAGGTTCTGCCACCTTAGAAAGGGCTAGTACAAGGGCTTGAGTGATTGCTTGTTTGAGGCTCTGGAACATCAGCTCACTTGGGTGTCCTAACACCATTTCTTGTTCTTCTTCAAGAGGTCTATCAAGGAAACAGTCTTTCGTAAGTATCCTTCTATAAAACGTCGATAGTAATTTGCCAATCCTAGGAAAGATCACAATTCTCTAATTCCAGAAGGGGTTTTCCAATTCTTTATTATCTCGACTTTCTCCTAATCCATCCCAATTTTTCCTTGCTCTATGATGTTGTAACGACCCCTGCCCCAAGTCACTGTGTACTGCGAAAATATACTGTAGATAATAAATAAAATATACCTGAGACGGGGACCTCCACAGTAAAAACCTGCTGCTACTAAATACAAAATTTCTTTATAAAAAGAAACTATAAATATAATTTACGGTAATAGTAAATTAAAATACTGAAAGATGCACTTAAAAACCACAAGCTACTCATGTATAAAAATATACTAGTTATACAATGTATATGAAAATATATTGCACACGTATATACATGAGAAAAGTAAAAGCATACGAGCCAACATGCTATCTATTGCTGTCGAGCCATATCCTCATAAATCTCGCAACTGTCTCGCTCCAGCTCAGCCGCTCTCTACTCACTGATCTGCAAAAGGAAACAGGGAAGAAGGGGTGAGTGACAAAGTCACTCAGCAAGCGTTTTCAAACTCAAACACTTGTAGGTCAAAACAAGCTAACTACATGACTCGTCACGTAGAAGATTCTGTTATACTATTTTCTTATTTCTGATTCTCTTGATATACCGAATTATATCAATTTTTTGTATTAATCTTTACTGAATTCTATTCAGTTACTGTTTTGTCACTGTTTTGTTCTCATGAGATTCTGTACATAACATGAAATGTATATGCTGATGTCATGTATATGCTGAAAAGTCATAAAACTTACCCTTGGGCCTGATTTTCTGAAAAACATTCTTTTCTGAAAACTTTTTTTGATAATAAAAGCTGTGATCCGAAGATCCTGAAATACACATATAGTACATGCTGAAATATGTATCAGAAAGTACTGTATCTGAAAATATCTGCTATCAGAAAGCCTACTAAATCTACTGATGCACAACCAACACTCTCTCTAACAAGCTTGGTCAATGACCATGTCTTCTCTAACGGACGCTGATTTCCCTCTCTAGCGAGTGTGTGAACTCACAGGTGCTCCCTCGTATCCACCCCTATCTGATATATGAAAAATCATATATTTATATCTGAAAATCATGCTATTGGATCCTTAGATCCAGTCTGAAATCATCTGATATGTCATGCTGTGCTCAATACTGATAATCATGCATGATATGTTATTTTAGAATCTTATTACTGAGTTCTGTATGCTTAGAATTGGCTTAGAGTGGCTTAGTTTCTCTTTTAAATTCTTTTTTTGCCTTTCTTAAGGTGCACAGGCGTGTGTTTCTGTGTGTACGGGGGTGTGTCAAGGCACACGGGACCGTGTGCTTCTCGTGCATCTGGGCGTGCTAGTTTCTAGAATATTTTTCATCAAAACTGGGCTAGCCATACAAGCATGTGGTGCAAATACATGGGCATGCATAACTGGGCACATGGGCGTGTATCGCACTGCACAAGCGTGTTGTTGCCCCACCAAGCTCCCGTGTCTTGCCTACACAGGCGTGTGTAATTGGGAATGGACACACGGGCGTGTGTACTCGAGTACACGGGCATGTGTTTGGATTTTTATACGCACACGGGCAATATGCAAGGCCATGTCTCATGCAGAATTGAGGCCACACGGGAGTGCATCTCGGATGCACGGGTGTGTGCTCAACCTAGATTCTGTAGATTACGTCTGGAAACTCAGAAATTCCCACACCAAACACATCCACACTTCAATCCAACAAATCCAACAATGTAATACCTCGCCTGCTATATATTACTGTAGACCATTTTTTTTTAATATATATATATCCTTAATATATAGCAGTAGGTATTACTCTTACTGCTTACTGAAATTATGTGGAAGCTGGTTTAAACATCTGTGATGGGATACTAAAACCCATTGTACAGTATCCTGAAATAAAAACTCATGTTTATAAAATAATAATAATATCTGAAACATAATGATACTGTACATCCAAATGCATGAGTAAAACAAAGCATGCGAGCCACAAACATGCTATCTGCTGAAACTAAACATATATACATACATATATCTGAAAACTCGGGTCAAAACCCGCTCAAGCCATATCCCACACACCAACCATCTCTCGTGCACCAAGCTCAGCTCCCTGAAACACTAACCTGCAAAAAGGAAAACCATGGGGGATGAGTGACAAGTCACTCAGTAAGCATCTCCTACCTCTACCCTCGGGTAGGCTCTACACTAAGCTGCTGTTGTTGACTATCTGCTATCTAGGCAAACATAATTAAGCTCCTGATAGCCTAATAGCTTCTTCTAATCCTCTGCTTTTTTTATTAATTCTGCGTTCTGATAAGATTAGCTGAATTCTTTTATTTCTTTATTTCTGACATATATCGTGCAACTTTATCTTTCTTTTATTTCTTATCTTACATGATTCTAGTCTTACTGTCTGTATGTTCTGTCATGTCATGTACTATGTATCATGGAATGCTGAAATCGTACTGTTTGCCCTTGGACCTATTTACTAAAAACATGTTTCTGAAAACTGTTGTTAGGATCTGAAGATCCAAAACACTGAAAAACTGAATGAAACTGTTTCTGAAAACTCTGTATCTGAAGATACCTGCTATGCTGATCAGACTGATGAAAACAGGGATTCGATATCCTGGCCAAGTGGGCTAAACCATACCAGCGAAATGCCAGTAAGCTGAAATGTCCTACCATACCAGTCCTTGGACTAGTAAGTTGAAATCTAACCAATTTGACCGAAGTCATAAAGTTGAAATCTCACAGATGCCCCCTCGAATTCACCCTCAATAATTGACTCGGATGTCGAGCCTTGAATGCTGAAAACTGATACAATTGGATCACTTGATCCCTTTTTTGAAAGCACTGTTTAACATGCTATGCTAAATGATGCTATTCATGCATGTTATCTGTTAAATTCTCTTTTCTTTCTGTTCTGTTTTTGTTTTCCTATTTTCTGTTCTCTTTCTGTTTCTGTTACTGTTTTTCCTGTTTTTTTGTCTCTTTCTGTTTTCTATTTTCTGTGTTCTGTTTCTGTTGTGTTTTCTGTTTCTATTTTCTAATCGTAACCTATCACTAGATTACGCTACTTAAGTCTGGTGATGAGTTCTTGTTCTGTGGTGAGATTAAAACATGATTCTGAAAAAATATCTTATCTCTTATCTCTTTTCTTTTCTTTTCTTTTCTTTCTTGTTATTGAAATTCTACATAATTCTTTTATTTTTCTCATTTTACTAAGGCGCATGGGCGTACATGCGAGTGCACGGGCCGTGTGCCGGTCGTGCAGCCCAACTGTGCAAGCTTCTGGAAATCCTAGCTAAAAACTCACCCTTGGCTCACGCACGACCATGACCCTCGGGTGCACGGGCGTGACCCTTCTCAAAAGCTGATCGTGCATACCTCGCATACATGGCCATAACCTTGCTCAAAACCAGAATACACGAGCGTGCGCACACGAACGCACGGGCATGCATTCAACCGTATTACGACACCCACGATCGAAATCCGTAAGATCACACCAAATCTCAACCTAAAACTCATCACATTTCTAATTAAACATACTAGCATGCAACATACAATGCTAGTAAGCTAAAAACATGCATCAATCACTGAAAACACCTAACCAAGGAAACACAAACCCAAAGAAAATGGGAAAAGATAAGGAAACACTTACCTAGGGCTGCTAAGATCTTCTATCTCTCTATCCTCAGCTAAAACTTGGCTGGAATAGCTGCTAAAGCGGGCTAATCTCTCCCTCAAAAGGCTAGGGTTTCCTGGAGAGAAAAGAAAAAGGAAAAGCTGATTGAAACGGACGGAAGAAAAACATTGGTTTATATACCAACAGGTATGCACGGGCGTAAACACAAAATGCACGGGTGTGCATGGCGAGAAAAGGACGCACGTGCGTGTGCACTCGGACGCACAGTCGTGCTCCTTCCACAAGCTACATATAAAGCCAACAAAAAGGCCATTCTACCTTCCTATCTCACTGGAACCTAATTCTAACCGAGAAATCTCTCTTCTAACCCCGATTCAAGGCCTAAACAAGACCATTCTAACCTCAGGCTGTTACAAACAACATACAAGTTCAAAACTATTGCTAACATGCAATTATTCATCATTTCATCATCTCAAACATGCCATACATCATACATAAAGCATATAGCTCATGTATATAAACATATACACATATAAACATGGAAATCGCCACTCAATCATCCAATCATTCATCATATCAAGCTTAAGCATGCTGATATCATCTCAAGCAAGCATACAATAGTTTCTCATAAGCTGAAACAGTAAAACATGTTCTGAATACAGTGAAAGAGGTAAGGAAAACACTTACCTCGTGCCATAGAAGCTCGGTCTCTCTCTCTAGAAGCTTCTGGATCTCTAATCTGGAGTTGAGCTGCTGGGGGATCTCTCTCATCCAATCTAGGGTTCACTGGAGCTGAGAAAAGAAGAAGAAAAATCAAAGCTGGAAGTTGGAAATAAGCTGGGAACTGCATGACTGGAAAAAATAAACATATATGTGCCAAAAATGCAAGACATACGGTCGTGTGTCCTAGGCACAGGGTCGTGTGTGCAGTGGAAAATTTCATTTTCCACCTACCTTCACGCATACACAAAATATTCTTTCCAGAATACCCATGTACAAGCCATAAAAGGCTTCTAAATGACTCTTCTACCCTTGAACCCTCTCAAACTCTTTCCTATCAACGAAATCTCTCTTTTACCCTTGGATTCAAAACCTAAAAAGACAATTCTACCTTTGGGCCATTACAGATGTGACCCAAGAATTTGATGCGAATTTGTCCAAATGCACACTTCTCCTTTTTCAAGTAGAGTTGATTATCCTTAAGCTTTGTTAATACTTGCTTCAAATGCTCACAATGTTCTTCCAACAAAGTGTTATAAACCACCATGTCATCCAAGTAGACCATTACGAATTTATTCAAGTACTCTTTGAATACCTAGTTCATCAGAGTACAAAATGTGGCAGGTGCATTGGTCAACCCAAAGGGCATAACTAGGAACTCATACGCCTCGTATCTAGTAACATAAAATGTCTTAGGTTGTTCTTCTCTTCGATTCTCACCTGGTGATAGCCTGATCGTAAATCCAATTTGGTGAAATATTTGGTAGACCTCAACTAGTCAAACAAGTCGGCGATCAAGGGAATTGAGTATCTATTACGAACTGTAATTTTGTTGAGGGCTCTATAATTCACACATAGTCGCAAGCTCTCATCCTATTTTTTTTGAAAGAGGACTGGGGCCCTATAAGGAGTCTTAGATGGACGGATAAATCCTACTTCAAGTAGCTCATGAAGTTGCTTTTGTAACTCTTAACATTGGAGGTGACATTCGATAAGAGGCTCCAGCTGATGGCTTCAACCAACAGCTCAATCTGGTGATCAATACTCCGTCGTGAGGGCAGGACTTTCGGGAGTTGTTTAGGGAGTCGATCTTTAAATTCTTCCAAAACTATCTTAATTGCAAAGGCATACAAGGGTAAATTTTTTTCTTCTTCTTGAAGCAATGAAAAAATTGGAATGGATCAGGAGAAAGTCGAGGCAATAAAGAATTGGAAGACCCCTTCTGGAATTAAAGAATTGCAATCTTTCCTGGGATTGGCCAATTATTATCGACGTTTTATAGAAGGATACTCGCGAAAGATTGTTGCCTTGACAGATCTCTTGAAGAAGAATAAGAAATTGTGTTGGGACACCCAATGTCAGCAGACGTTCTAGAGCCTCAAACAAGCAATCACTAAAGCCCTTATACTAGCCCTTCCTAAGGTGGTAGAACCTTTTGAGATCCAAACCGATGCGTCAAATTATGCCTTAGGAGTCGTCTTGCTACAAAATGGTCACTCGATAACTTTTGGGAGCCGAAATAAGTTTAACTTCCCTTGTCGCTTGGAAGGAGGCTGATACAATACATGATTTCTCCCTTATCACTAATAAGCAATTTACAGTCGATACTGGGATCACCCTTGATTTATTGAAGAATTCCATCCCCAATACAATGTCAAAGTCATCAAGAGACGCCACTGTGAAATCTACCATGCCACTCCATGGACCCAAACTACAAGGGACCCTCCGTGCTTCCCCCACGGTCACTAGTGCCTTTGAGTTCATGGCCTTTATCTTGCCCACATCCCGCTTCACTTTTAGCTTTAACTTGGAGGCTTGAGTTGTGGCCATAAAGTTATGGGTGGCCTCTATGTCCACTATAGCCCGAACCACGCTTCCTCTAATTCTCACGTCTACATACATAAGTCCCTTTTGAGGTTGCTTCGATTGTTTCCCTAGGGCCTTAGAAAGCTAAGAGCACCTACTACTTGTGACACTTCCTCTTCTGGGGGTCATGTAATCTCAGGCCCTTCCTCCACCACAGCCATGACATTTAATGCTTTCTTCCTCGGGTATTTAGTAGTTTGTGGGGACCATCACATAGAAAACAAACAATGGGGTTGGGCTTCCACATTTTTTATGCCCCTAGTTTTATGGAATGACCATCTCCATTCCCCCAAGTATGTTTCTTTTCCCCTCTCCCACTCGCTAGTCTATATAGTTTCTGAGGTCTTAAGGATTCCACTGAGGAGCAGGAAGAGGTTTTTCTTTTACAAGGCCCCATCTGAATAGTCCTGTAGTCGTTCTACCAAAGAGACTATCAGCTTATTCTTCAAGAATGTAGTAAAACTATGGGGAATTCTCAAGAATTTGGTCAGCGATAGAGATGCAAGATTCACAGGAAATTTCTGGACAAAATTATTTCGGATCATGGGATCAAGCTTAAGTTTTGCTACTAGTTATCACCCCTAATCTAATGAACAGACAAAACGTTATAATGGGATGTTAGAGGAATATCTGAGACATTTTGTCAATGCCAACCAAAAGGAATGGGTTGACATGCTAGATGTTGCTCAATTCTATCTCAATTGCCAGAAGAGTTAATCTACTGATTGAAGTGCCTTTGAAATTGTGATTAGGCAGTAGCCATTAATGCCTCACACTCTTGATAGTCAGTACTACGGGAGGAACCCAAAGGCCCAATCTTTTAGGAGAGAATAGAAATTACGCCTGGAACTAGCTAGAGCATGTTTGGATAAAACAATAAAGCACATGAAAAAATGGGCTGATTTAGGGCAAAGGCCACTCCAATTCTAACCTAGGGACATGGTCTTAGTCAAGCTACTCCTTTAGCAAATCTGAAGCATTCGAAAACGGGACAAACGACTTATTTAGAAATATGAAGCGCCACTCAAAGTCATGAAAAGAGTGGGGCCTGTGACATACAAGGTAGAGACACCTTCTTGGATGCAAGTTCATCCAGTATTCCATGTCAGCAAGTTGAAGCCATTTTATGTTGATCCAGAAGATCCCAGTCGACAGTAGATTTAGCGACCAACCATCAGCCTTTGACCACCTCCAAAGAAATAAGTGGAGAAGATTCTAGAAGACCGCATTGTTAGATCTAGCAACCGTAGCATCCGTAGGGAGTATCTCATCAAGTGGAGGAATTTGGGAGAGAAAGAGAACAGTTGGGATAAGGCCACTGACTTTAGAGCCTTTGCATCGATGATCAAAGAATTCCTAGTAGCCAAGTCGACGAGGACATCTACAAATTGAGTGGGGGGGAATGTCACAAGGTGATAGTCCAAGGCGCGAGAGTTGCGAGGAAGTAGTCCAATACACTCGAACTCGCAGGCGAGCAGTCTACCACATACAGAGCCGTGGGTGAGTAAACAGAGTCATAGGCAAGTAGACTGATTCAATATTGTTTTTCGCATCAAGTTTAAGAGTCCATTTCCAAATTTGAATTAGGTAAGACTTTAAGAAATGTAATCCTTAGTTGACTTCAAGCTTATCTTATTAAGGAGGTAACCTTTTTTCCTTATCTTTGCCCTAGAATGAGTCTCTGGGGGTAAATAAGACCGAATTGGGGTTTTTTGGTAATAAAAAAAAATCCTACCTATTAGAAGCCGTGAGGAAAAATGACATTTCAATCCAGTAAGAATCTGACCTTGAAACTTTTTGTACAATGTAAATGTAATATGAGTAATGTGATTGTAATATCAGAATTGTAAAAACTTCATGTAAAGATTTATTTTGAAGGGGGTGTGATTCCTCAAACTAGTTATGTGTTTGTTACCGCCATGTTGACTAGTCTTACCCAGTTCGGGCTAAATGACTCTAGGCTAGGAGGGATGACAGTTGCTTGCCTTAGGAAGTCACTGGGCTTTGTTACTTGGTGGGTGCCCCCCGTCCACTCTTAACGTTGTATTTATTGTGCTATCAATAAAAGAAGTAGCCTGGTTCTTCCGAATTTAGTGTAATACTTTCTTGTTTGTGTATGACTCTTGTGTATTGGTTGCATTCGCGTGTGCCCACATGAATGTGGGATATTACGATGATTGATATTGCCTCGTTAAATGGATGATTGCCTTTGTTGCCTACGTGTTAATTTTAATACCCTGTTTAAGGGAACTAACCATTGGTTATCTTTCCCTTACAGACTAACGAGTTGAGTTAATGCTAACTTGTTTGAGAGAGCTCAAGATAAGTGCTGCACAGAGCCTGGCTTGACGAGCAAAAGCTGAGCCCCATGACACATGGCACCCATGTGCGTATGAAAATCCAGACACACGCCTGTGTACTCGAGTGCACACATCTGTGTGTTCAATCCCAATTCTACACGCCTGTGTAAGTAGGACACGAGAGTGTTGTGAGGCAGTTACACGCCTCGTGTAGTGTGAGACATGACCTTTTACCTTGTATACACGCCCGTGTGACCAGTCAAAGTTTAATAAAATAATTTCAGAAGCTAGCATGCCCAAGGACACCAGTTGCACACGGTCCCCATGTGCCTTGACACACGCCCGTGCATATAGAGACACGCTCGTGCACCTTAAGAAAAGCAGAAAAAGAACTTAAAAGAGAAGCTAAGCCACTCTAAACCATTTCTAAGCACACGAAACTCAGTAATAAGATGATATCATAACATATCATGCATAATTATTAGCATAGATCATAGCATGCCATATAAGATGTTTCCAGAAACGGATCCAAGGATCAAATAGTAGGATTTTAAAGTATATATATACGATGTTTCAGACATCAGTTAAAGGTGGATACGAGGGGCACCTGTGATTTCTCACACTCGCTAGAGAGGGAAACCAGCGTCCGCTAGAGAGGATATGGTTATTTACCAAGCTCGTTAGAGAGAGTGCTGATTGTGCATCAGTAGATTCAATAGGATTTGAGCTCACACAGCCAGAGTGTCGAATCCCTATATTCATTAGTCTGACCAGCATAGTAGATATTTTCAGATACAGTATTTTCTAAGACAGTTTTTAGGTTATACTATATGTAAATATTCAGGATCTTCAGATCATAGTTTTTATTGTCATAAAGTTTTCAGAAAAGAAAGTTTTTCAAAAAATTAGGCCCAAGGGCAAGTTTTATGATTTTACAGAATACACATGACATCAACATATACATTTCATGTCATGTACAACATCTCATGAGAAACAGAGTAGAATAAGACAAAAAATAACATAGAAAACAGATGCACTTTAGAATATAAAAAGAATTAGAATAAGAACATTAGTTAAGCGGTGGTTTACGTGATGAGTCACGTAGCTAGCTAAGTTTGAGACCTGCGAGTGTTTTAGGAAATGCTTGCTGAGTGACTTTGTCACTCACTCCTCCTTTCTTGTTTCCTTTTTACAGGTTAGTGAGTAGCGAGGGCTGAGCTAGAGCGAGACAGCTGTCATATTTTTGAGGATATGGGTCGGTAGCAGATAACATGTTTGGCTCGTATGTTTTTACTTATCTCTCATGTATAGGTGTGTGTATTATATATAGTATACATTGTATGAGTAGTATGTTCTATACAGGAGGAACCTTGGGATTGTACACGCATGTTCAGTATTTTTGATTTACTATCATAGTAAATTATATTTACAACTTTCTTTTATAAAGAAATTTTAAATTTAGAAGCAACAATCTTTTTACTGTAGAGATCCCCGTAGTAGGTATATTTTATTTATGATTTACAATACATTTCTGTAGTGTATAGTGACTTATGGCGGGGGTCACTATAGTGTTTGGTATCAGAGCATTGCTTTGAGCCATTTAGTAGAATTTGAAAAGCATTTTCAGAAAATGAGTTTTCACATGTATTGTTTTCTATAATTTGCATGAGCCGAGAGCCAACATACCCCTACAGCCATTGCTCGCTTCCTCTCAGCGTAAGTATTTAAGTGTAATTTTGGTTTATGTTTGATGTTGATCCTCTGTGTTGTGATTTTCTAAATAAAAGATCTCATTTACCTAAAGATATGAGTGAACAGAGTAGTGTCTCTATTAGACTCATAAGTATTGGTGACCTTAGGTGGTCTCAGCACTCCCGAGTATCTCTTAAAGCAGAGGATGTCAGAGACATTGTCATAGAAGTCATGAGAGAGGGGTTACAACATATAGAAAGAATTGAGACCCAATAGCCTATTAGAGGCAAAGCCTGTCAGGGGGCAAGGCAGAGATTATCATGATCAGAGAGTAAAGGGTTTTCAAGTACCAGGGTATGAGTTTCAGAGGGGTCAAAGTACTGGTACAGATATTGGTACAGCTGGTATTAGTGGTTCAGATAAATTCATCTGATTTACAGTCTACCAAGAGCCCATCAACTATGAAAATTTACTAATTCTAAAGATCCTGCTGTAGTAGAAGACTGGATAGAGTCAGTTGAGAGTGTCATGAAGTTGTTTACCATAACAAATAGAGAGAAAGTCAGATATGCCACTTATATGCTTAGATGTGATGCAAGGTTGTGGTGCAATCTCGTCAAGACATCAGTTAATATGCAGAGTTTGACTTGGGATGAGTTCAGAAGATTGTTTGATGAAGAGTACCGTAGTGCATATATGATGTATGCCAAGGCCCAAGAATTCATATAATTGACTTAGGGCACGAATTCATTTAAAGATTATGCCACCAGATTTAATCATTTATTGAGATTTGTCCTGAGTATGGTAGTTTCAGAGATCACCAGAGTATAAAAATTTGTGCATGGTTTACACCCATGACAGGATCTTCTCCTCAGAAATTTAGTGATGCATTGGAAAGAGCTTTGAGATCAGAGGTATATCTACAGAGAATAAGTGTATTTAATAGGCCAGCAGGGAGAGGCCTAAATAGAGGTTTTGACAGAGATAATGATAAAGGAAAGAGACCCATGCAATCTAAGAAATCTACTAAAGGAAGAAAGCAGAGGACAGAGTTACCATCATGTAGGACTTGTGGTAGGAGGCATTTGGGTAAGTACCTAGCAAGACAAAGTGTGTGCTTCAAATGCAAACAGTCTAGGCATAGGGTGTCAGAGTGCCTAGTTATTGGAGGTGGTCTTTCAGGTAGAGGTTTCCCTAGTCCAACAGATAGAGTTGCTGGAGCAAGCAGAGGTGGTCTTTCAGGTCGAGGTAGAGCCAGAGTTTTTACAGTCAAACGGGATCAAACAGAGGCAACTCCACATGTAGTTATCGGTTAATTGCTCTTTCTTAATACTTCTAGTTATGTGTTGATTAATTGTGGTGCCACACACAGCTTCATATCTAGAGAGGTAGTGGAGAGTTTAGGGTTAATCCCTAATATGGTAGATAGGAGTATATGTGTAAAGATACCAGTGGTGGTATGGTTTTGAGTGACCGGGTATTGTTAGATCAGAAGATCGAGATTATGGGTAGAAGATTGAGGATAGACTTAATCATGTTGGAGTTAGCTGATTTTGACATGATCTTAGACATGAATTTTCTGAGTAATTATAGGGTAGAGATAGACTATAGAAGGAAAAATGTTAGACTATAGTTAAACCCTGATCAGCTTGTGTTTGGAGAAGGGAGAGTAATGACCCCACTTAATTCTGGTTTGCAAGCGAGAAAGCTTTTGAGTAAAGGTTGTGTAGTATACTTGGTTAATGTGGTATGTATAGATGTAGTTGGACCAAGTATCGAAGAAGTGCCTGTAGTGAGTGAATTTTCTGATGTGTTTTCAAATGATTTGTCAGGGTTGCCTTCTGAGAGAGAATTGAAGTTTTGTATTAAGCTGCATCCTGGCACGACTCCTTTATCTAAGACTTTGTATCGGATGACTCCAGTAGAGTAATAAAAATTGAAGAAACAACTTTAGAAGCTTATTGATAAAAGATTCATCAGGCCGAGTTATTCGCTATGGGGTGCTCCTATCTTGTTTGTGAAGAAGAAAGATGGTTCCCTGAGAATATGTATAGATTACAGAGAACTAAACAAGGTAACAGTAAAGAATAAGTATCTGTTGTCCAGAATCGATGATCTGTTTGATCAGTTGAGTGAAGCTACAGTGTTCTCCAAGATAGACTTGAGGTCTGCCTATCATCAGGTGAGAGTAGTAGAGAGAGATGTACCTAAGACAGTTTTCAGGATAAGGTATGACTACTACGAGTTTGTAGTGATGCCTTTTGGATTGACAAATGCTCCTGTAGTGTTTATGGATTTGATGAACCAAGTTTTCCAAGACAGTCTAGATAGATTTGTTGTATTTATTGACGACATCTTGGTCTATTCGAGGAGTGTAAAGGAGCATGAGAAACACTTAAGGTTTGTTCTTCAGATATTGAAAGATCGTCAGTTTTATGCAAAGTTCGGCAAATATGAGTTCTGGTTGAGTAGTGTAGTATTTCTTGTGCATGTAGTTTCAGCAGCTGGTATTTCAGTGGATCTGAGTACAGGTAGAGGTCATTCTGAGTTAGCCGAGTGATGTGGGACCCATCAAGGATTATAGGATCTCATATTAAAAGGAAAATTCAAATTTCAATTAATATTTACTCTATCTTATTTAGGAAAGTTTGAATATTTAATTTAGATTATCTTGTTTAGGGATATTATAGGATTTTAGTTAGATTTTATTTTCTATTTTGATAAGCATTAAGGGCCTATATAAAGGGCTCAAATATTCATTGTAGTCGGTTTTCAAATATTATTCAAATATAAATTTGAGATTAGTTCTTTTTAAAATCGTTAGTCGATTACCCTTTGGATCGTATATCGATCTCCAATCGTTCGTCGATTGCTCCATTGGGTCGTGTGTCAGTTCTAATCGTGTGTCGATCAAAATCTATCTTTCAATTCGCTCTACATCAGTTTGGTATCAGAGCCTAAATTCGATCTCTACTTTTCTGATCGATTCTAGTCTTCAGGGTCGATTTTTGCATTCCTTATTCCAATTTCATTAAAAAAATAACAAAAAAAAGAATTATGTAAAAAAAAAAACAGAAGAAGAAGAAGAGACGCAGAGTCCAGATCCGCCACGAGTCACCTCCAGCATTCCGCCGTAGACTCCAAACAGCCGTCGACGAACGATCAGCCTTTAACTCACCATCGCCATCAACCACCACTGTCAATCTGCCTCACCGCACCTGTCGCCGGTCGCCTTCAGTCGTCTCCAGCAAAGCTGTGCCCTGTTCGTCGCACGTTTGTCATGCTAGATCAGTCTCTGTCGCCTGTTGTTGCATCATTAGCGTTGCCGTCGTCGTCTACTCGTCCCAACACTGTCGGTTCTTCTCAAGCGAAGCTGTGCCTCTGTCGTCCAGCTCGCGTCACATGCCTGTTCTCTAGATCTGCCATTGTCGTCACACGTCGGTTACTCCAACTAAACCGTCGCTCGCCGTTGTCGCAAGCCAGCCATTCTAGATCTGCCTCCATTCAGCATTGCCGCACTCCAATTACTCCAATTTTCACTCCAGCACGACTCCACACAGTTGGACATTGGTCCAGCCGTGTCTGGTTCGGTTCGTTCAGTCATCATTGCTGATCACTTGACCAGTCGGAGAAGATCCTATAAGCACAGTCAACTGCTATCACTAGCCCCACCAGAGAAGGTTCTTAACAACTCAGTTGAAAAAAAAAACAAAATCAAAATAGTTGGAAAAGTCCAGTATATTTGGTCTAAATCGATTCGAATCAAAGGAGGCATAGTAGCCATGCTCGAAGTATTTTGATACGGCACGATTTCTTTCACCTTGAAATTTGATTAGTATTTATATTAATTAGGTAAACTGTGAATTGTGTTAGATCCGAATTAAATTTATAAATTTATCGACCACTTGATTTTTCACTATACAACATTGACATAACCACTTATATTTTATTTTTACATTCTTATTGGTGTGTATTACAAGTGAGCTTATTATTTGCATTGTGGTTAGCTTGAGTCTCACAAACATATCCATCAAACCATGATCAAAGATAAATCCACGCCTGTGTCCACTTTATTAGATGAAAAATTTGCTATCATGGAAGAAAAATTAACTAAACGATTGAATGATAGTATAGAAGAACTCATTGCTAGAATGATGAGCCAGTTTGAAAGAGTTTTGAGTAAACAACCCATAGGTATGGATGACTCAATTAGACAACCTAAAACACCTGCATCTGTGTCTTATACACATGTTTTAGGACATGCTTATGAGGCACATACATCAAATATAGTTAATGCCCCTAGGAGATTCGCTTCTAATAGTAACCTTCCTATGAATTTAGAGGGCGAGGGTAGACTTGATTTTGGAGAATTAGACTCCACACCTGCCAATAGGAATAAAATAGGCAAAATAATAATATTGGTATGGTATCTAGGCAAGATTATGTGGAAAAAGTGGGTGTCGCTAGGAAAATTAAAGTAAATGCTCCTGAATTTGATGGTAGGCTAGACCCTAGTGCCTTTGATGAATGGATGAATGACATGAATGAATTCTTTGATTGGTATGACATGAATGATATGGATAAAGTTCGCTTTGCTAAAATGAAATTGACTAGTAATGCAAAAAGGTATTGGCAAAATGTGTTGCATGATATAGAATTTAGGGGTGAACAATCTATCACTAACTGGGAAGTAATGAAAGGAAAATTGAGAGAAAAATATTGGCCCTCATATTATTTAAATCATTTGCATGACCAATTCTTGAATTTAAGACATTCGACTTCGAGTGTAGGGAGTACATGAATAGGTTTGAGGAGTTAAGACTAAAATGCAATTTAGAGGAGAAACCTATATTCACACTAAGCCGATTTGTTAATGGGTTAAGGGATGAAATTAAAATGATGCTTCGAATTCATAACCCAGAAAATATAGAGGAGGCCTTTAACAAAGCAGCTGAAATAGAAAAGTTTTCTAAGAGAAGAGTCTCAAATTTCTACACTATGGCACCCCAGTCACGACCTCTTTCTAGCCCATGTCTTGGGAATAGCATAATTAGGGATAAGACCACCACTATTCAAAATAAGAATCTTGTTCCCCCTCAATCCACCTTGAATGCCTCTTCTAGTGGGTCTCGTGCTAGTGTCTCGTCTCTTAGGTGTTAACATTGTCATGATAAGGGTCATGTAGCAGCTCAATGTCCTCAACGTGCTTTGACCTTAAAACAACAACTCGGAAATGAAAAGTCTGACTATGAAGAAGAGATTGTAGAACCTATAAAGTATTCTGGGGATAAAGATGAGTTAGTAGTTGAGGGTAATCATGTCAATCTTGTTAGGCATATTTTATCTACTGTTATAGAAGATGACTAGAGAAGAACCAATATTTTTCATACCGTCATAAAAAGTGGGGATAGATTTTGTAAGTTGGTAATTGATGGGGGTAATGCTATGAATGTGGTCTCTAATTCTGCCATAGGTAGATTAAGTCTTAAGGTAGAACCCCACCTTAAGCCTTTTAAAGTTGCATGGGTCAATAGGACAACTTTGCCCATTATTGAGAAATGTCGAGTCCCTATTCGAATGGGTAATTAACATGATGAGGTTTATTGTAATGTGCTTCCTATAAATGTTGCCCATATTCTTTTAGGTCGTCCTTGGTTATATGACTTTGATGTAACTTATTGTGGTAGGGACAATACTTATGAGTTTAAGCATAAAGGGAAGAAAATTATTCTAAAACCGATTCAAATCATTGAGAGTAGCCCTAAGCTTAAAGGAAAATCTGCTTCTGAACCTTACAAAGAATACATCCACATGTTAAGGGAAGATACTTTTGGGGAAAAAGGGATAGCTAATCATGGGAATTATAAGCTTGCTAATGATTTGCATCGTAAGAGTAAAGAATTTAATATAGGTGATTATGTCATGATTCGTATACGTTCTAAATTATTACCCATGCATTCTTTTAAAAAGTTGAGTGCTCGAGCTATTGGTCCTTTTTCTATCATTCAAAAACTTGGGCCCAAAGCATATTTACTTGATTTGCTTAATTTTATGAATATTAGTCTTGTTTTCAATGTGAAAGATCTAATGCCTCCTCAAGGTACTTTTGAGCCTCCTACTTTATCTTCTAGTGTTTCAATAGGTTAACTTATGACTAAAGTGCCATCGAAAGACGAGTTTACTATTTTAGTTCCCAAAGGATTACTTGTAAATCAACTCTCCAGAGTCGAGTTCTTTCAACCAGGTGAGAATGATGTGGGACCCATCAAGGATTATAGGATCTCATATTAAAAGGAAAATTCAAATTTCAATTAATATTTACTCTATCTTATTTAGGAAAGTTTGAATATTTAATTTAGATTAGGCCAAAGGACTATTTCCCACCCATAGTTTGAGGCGAGGACAAAGTCCCACCCTCAAAGTTTTAAAAGCCTAGTCTCCCACCTATGGACCAAAATTCAAACATATTTTATAATTTTTCAAATGAAATGACTAAAATGTCCTTTAATAAATAAAAATTTATAATAAAATTATTAAATAATTTTTAAATATAAAAAAATTTTAAAAAAAATTAAAAAATTTAAAAAAAATTAAAAAAAATTAAAAAATAAACTGGCCACAGCCACCGATGCCGATGCCGATGGCGGTAGCCGTTGAAAACCGCTCCAAGTGGTCATCTCCGACCACCTGGTTCCAGGGGAGGCTAGATCGGGCCTCCCGTTGGGTGAAGGCGGCCAGATCTGGCCGCCTCCAGTTTTGGAGGAGGACGCCAGATCTGGCCTCCTCCCCTGACAAACCTGGTCGGAAACGACAGCTTGGACCAATGCCGACCCTCTTCGACCGTTTCCAATGGCTAGATCTAGCAGAGGCGGCCAGATCTGGCCACCTCGAACAAAACTAGAGGCAGTCGATCTGGCCGCGTCTATAGAACAGGGAGGCCAGATCTGGCCTCCCCTGGAACCAGGTGGCCGGAGACGGCCACTTGGAGCAGCTTTCAACGGCCACCGCCGCCAACATCGACGGCTGTGGCCAGTTTATTTTTTTTTTAATTTTTTATTATTTTTTTTAATTTATAAAAAATTTATTTTATTATTTTATAAAATTTTAATCGTAAAATGACAAAATTACCCCTAGAATGTTACTGTTTTCTATTTTATTTAATATTAAATTGGTCCATGGGTGGGAGACTTGGCTTTTGAAACTTGGAGGGTGGGACTTTGTCCCCACCTCAAACTATGGGTGGGAAATAGTCCTTTGGCCTTTAGATTATCTTGTTTAGGGATATTATAAGATTTTAGTTACATTTTATTTTCTATTTTGATAAGCATTAAGGGCCTATATAAAGGGCTCAAATATTCATTGTAGTCGGTTTTCAGATATTATTCAAATATAAATTTGAGATTAGTTCTCTTTAAAATCGTTAGTCGATCACACTTTGGATCGTATATTGATCTCTAATCGTTCGTCGATGGCTCCTTTGGGTCGTGTGTCGATCAAAATCTATCTTTCAATTCGTTCTACATCACCGAGGCTAAAGACACCTAAGGACGTTAGGAGTTTTCTTGGTTTCACTGGTTATTATCGAAGATTTATTGAGAGATTTTTCAGTATAGCGAGACCATTGATAGCTTTGACTCAGAGAGGTTCCTTTTGTTTGGACCGAGGTATGTGAGGAAAGATTTGAAGAGTTAAAGCAGATATTGACCAGTGCTCCAGTGTTGGCATTGCCTCAGGAGGGTGTCGACTGATATTTATACTGATATTTCCTATCAGGGGATTAGAGTAGTATTGATGCAGCAAGGTAGGGTAATTGCCTATGCCTTTAGGCAATTAAAGGATTATGAGTTGAGATACCCTATACATGATTTAAAGTTGACTGTAGTAGTATTTGTTTTGAAGATCTGGAGACATTATCTGTATGGTGTCAGATGCTGCATATGTTCAGATTATTAGAGTCTTAAGTATTTCTTCACCTATGTAGCGACCCCCGCCCCAGGCCTACTGTGCGCGACTGTATTATATATATATATATATATATATAATAATAAGAAAAAATGTGTCTGTGACAGAGATCCCTACGAGGGAAAAGAACAATTAACTACTGCTCAAAATACTTGAAAACTCTGAATACGGAGGCGTAAGACATTAATACGTTAATAAAATAAGTTATAATAGTTTTCCTAAAAATCCCAGGCTGCTCATGTATAAAATCGCGCTATCTATACAATATATACTACAATATACTACATACACATAAATACATGAGATGCGAATTATCAGAGCATATGAGCCGAAATACAAAATTAGTTGCCGAGCCATGTCCCTAAAACCTCACAGCTACATCGCCGCATCTCAGTCCCCAACTCACTGACCTGCAAAAGAGAAAGAAACGGAAAGGGGTGAGTGACAAAATCACTCAATAAGCATTTCCTATCTTTTACCCTTATTCTCAGAGCCTAAAATAACAATTTTACCCCTAGGCTATTACAATCTCCCCCTCTAATAAAAATTTCGTCCTCGGAATTACCTAAACAAATCTGGGAACCTATCTCTCATCTTAGACTCAATCTTCCAGGTGGTTTCCTTAACTCTCTAACTCCTCCACAGAACTTTAACCAATAAGATCTCTCTATTTCTAAGGGACTTCACTTTATAATCTAGAATTTGAACAGGTATCTCCTGATAACTCGGATCATCTGCCAGCTCAAGATCCTCAATCTGAAGCACATGCGAAGAATCTCTCACATACTTCCTTAACTGAGATACATGGAACACATTATGAACTCTGTCCATATTAGTTGGTAATGCCAACCTGTAGGCAACTCTGCCAACTCTCTCCAAAATCTAATACGGACCAATAAACCTCGGAGCCAACTTACCTTTCTTACCAAATCTCAAGACTCGCCTGTAGGGAGCAACTATTAGGAAAACATGATCTCCAATCTCAAACTCTACCTTTCTACGTCTCAGATCTGCATAACTCTTCTAACGATCCTAGGCCTACTTAATCCTCTATCTGATTACTCTAATCTGCTCAATCATCATCTGAGTCATCTCTGAACCCACTGCTATCTCTAATGAATCTTTTTCATCCATCTCATCCCAATATAGTGGCGATCTACATTTTCTACCATAAAGAGCTTCAAAATGCGCCATCTAAATAGTAAACTGATAACTGTTGTTGTAGGCAAATTCCATCAATGGCAATATCTCAACCCAACTAGTCTGAAAATCTCTACAACAAGTTCTCAACATATCCTCTAAGATCTAATTGACTCTCTCAGTTTGACCATCTGTCTGGGGGTGATAAACTGAACTGAAATGAAGTCTCGTTCCTAAAACTCTCTGTAAACTGCCCTAAAAGGCTGACAAAAATCTCGAATATCTATCTGACACTATATCTCTGGGAACTCTATGAAGTCTGACTATCTCTAACATACAGATGACCTAGCTGATCTGTACTCATACCATCTCTGATTGGTAAGAAGTGTGCAGACTTACTCAAGCGGCCAACAATAACCCAAACACTGTTATAACCTCTCTGCACTCTAGGGAGTCTTGATATAAAGTCCATTGAAATACTCTCTCATTTTCACTCGGGAATCCTCAAAGGTTATAACAAACTAGACAGTCTCTGATGCTCTGCCTTGACCTGCTGACAAGTCAAACACTTGGCCACATACTTTGCTATATCTCTCTTCATACCAGACCACCAAAACGATCTCTTAAGATCTTGATACATCTTTGTACTGCTTGGATGAGCTGAATATACCGTATCATAAGTCTCTGACAAAATCCTGTGTCTCAACTCTATGTCCTCTGGCACACATACTCTGTCTCTGAATCTCATAATACCATCTTTGACTTCAAAATCTAAAACTGTACCCTCTGAAGTCTTTTGAACCATTGTAAGACATCCCAGAAGGGTATTACCGTTCACTGCTTAAATAATATAATAATAAATAAATAAAGAAAATAAAGTCAATAATACCCAACCGAAATGCTTAACTGAACTGAAATATCACAGCGGAAGAACC
>JAJEJH010000890.1:0-71196 GCA_026122585.1 Anacardium occidentale | reverse complement strand
CCTTAGAACCAGGTAGCTGGAAATGGCCACCTGGTTCTATTATGGGCGGCCACCGCCGCCGGTGATGACGGCGGTGGCTGTAGGGTTTTTTGAATTTTAAAATTTTTTTGAATTTTTTATATTCATATAAAATTTATTTTATTAATTTATAAAATTTTAATATTAAAAAGACAAAAATACCCCTGATTATTACTGTATATTTATTATTTTTAATAAAAAAATGGGTGAAGGATGGAAATTCAGGCTTTTAAACTTAAGGGGTGGGACTTTGGCGCCGCCTCAAACTATGGGTGGGAAATTGTCCTTTGGCCAAAAAAAAAACAAAAACAAAAGTATTAAAGAAAGTTCCGGCATTCTTTCTGGGAAATGCATATTTTACCTTTTTCTTTTTGCTCTTTTTTACACTCCAAGACTCTTAAACTGTTGAACACAATTCGGATCAGTCTTCCCACCACGCGCGGGCTCCCCGCTGCGTCTATTTCTGACCAATGCACTGATGTGGAACAAAATGGAATATGTTTTCCTGGTGAAGACCGTTTTGGGGCCATTAGGGGTTTTGTCTAACATATCCACGCTCAGTTAAAGAGCGTGAAACTTGTAATCCTCTCTTCAAAAGACGCGAAAGACCACTTCTCTTTCGTTTTCTCAACTTTATTATCTATAAAGTCTCGCTCTTCACCTACTTGTATCTCTCTTTTGTGTTAGTTTTCTGCTTCATTTGATATTTTGTTTTGTTTTCTGGGATTTTGGGGGGCGATCAAGTGTGAAAAAATGAGAACAACAAACATGGCAACGATCACTGAATCTTTAGAGAGGTCTCTTCAGAATTTTTCTTTGAATAACCATCAAAGAAGCATCCGCGTTAGTCAAGGTGAAGAAGGAAGAGGAAGGTCTTCAAGTTCAGATGAAAACAATCCTCAAAATACTGATACAACTTTAGAGCTTAACTCGCATCTTTCCCTTCCTTACCATTGGGAACAAGGTCTTGATTTAAAGGTAAAAGCTTTTTTTTTTTACGTTTTCTCTTTATTACATTGAACTGTGGAAACAAAACCAGAAAAAAACCAAGTCATCTCATCACATCACTTTTAGATTTAGTCACTTTCGTGTTACTGTTACCGATACAATTACTTGGAAACCAGGCAGATCTTCTGCTTTCTGTTTTACTTTCTGAAACTGGAATAATTTTTATTCTTTAATAGGTTTTCTTCACTGTTTTCTATTTACTACTTTTCTGTTCGGTCTCTTTTCTTCCAGCATAATCTCAGATTATTAGATCAAGATTAGTCTTAAAACAAAAACCCTAGAAAGGGTGTAAGCTTTCCCCCTCTGTTTTTAGTTTTTCCTCAACAAAAGGAAAAAAACTTTCCATGAATTGACCTTCATATAAATTTCTTTGATGACTAACACGATATTTCATTTTGAAAACAATAAAGAAGACAGCTTTTGGGGTTTTAATCAATTCAATTATACTAATGGAGATGGGTGTAAATTATGCAGACGGGAGAAGTTTACTACATAAACTGGAGGAACGGGATGAAAGCGAAGGAAGATCCAAGAACAACAGCGGAGTCGAGTGGCGAATACTATTCGGAGGAGGACGATAGCTCATATGATAGCGAAGAGTCATCACCAGAGTCATCTCCATCATCATTAAGAGACCATGATCTAGAAGGAGGAGGAGAGAAAGACAACGTTTTGGTGGTGGCTGGTTGCAAGAGTTGCCTTATGTATTTCATGGTCCCCAAGCAAGTTGAAGATTGCCCCAAATGTAATGGTCAACTACTCCACTTTGATCGATCCGAAAATGGGTGTCCTTGAACCAGTTCTTTTTTTTTTTCCTGTGCCTTTACTTTATCTTTTATTTTTTTTTTCCCTGTCCCTGGTTTTTGTTTTTTTCTAATGCCCGGAGAATTTTCAGTATGCAAATCAAGAAATGCCGAGACAAATGTCTGTCATCAGTTTACTGTTATACATTCTTCTCCATACCCTTCTTTCTTTCTCCTCTTTTTAATTGTTTTTTCATTTTGGGACGCCATTGAAGTTGCAGAAACAATTGAAAATTCTACGCTCCATCGGCAAGCTCAATAATATATCCAAAATGATTAAGAAGACTTGTGCCATCTCTTTTACTCTTTCAGTGTCACATCTTAATAATATCTCTCCTTCAATCTGTTTATACATTTAATTTTTTTTTTTTTTTTCATGTCCTTTAACTTGGTATAGCGAGCCACTTTGATTATTCAATCTTCTGTCTATGTTTCAAGAAATTCAGTTTTAGTTCGAAGTTCAAACGCTATACATTCCCTTTGTTTGTATGGTTGCGAACAAGAATTTTCTCCTTTTTAAGAACTTGATGCTGACAAATTTACCCATCCAAAATTTCATGTGGGACACTTCTACTTTCACAAATTTTTACTTTCTCGGATCCACAAGAACACCATGAATGTACAGAACGAATCTTCTCTGCATCTATTTAGCCATTTGAAACGTTAAAATTAAGATTCAATTAGACTGTTATTAGTAACATAAAAGGCTAAAGAAACATACTTTAGGCTTTACATTTTGAGATAAAAGCGAAAAAGTTTAAACTTTAAAAGGGAAGGAAACTACAGTTACAAACCCTAGAGACTGTGAGCTGCCACCGTGAAAAGAAAAAGCTTGAAGAAACACAGAAAATAATAATTGATGTAACATACAAGCCTAAATCTTTTTGTTCCATTTTAAGAGAAATCAGAAGAGAATTATTATTAGAGATAATGATGGAAAAGCGATTGTGGATGTGGTGCGTCTGGTAGGGAGAAATATTTCAAATCATGCGTTTGAATCGTATACCGTATCATATATTAAAATTTTAATTTTAAATAACTTGCAGGATACATTTTTTTTAAATAAAATAAGAATAAAATTATAAAAACTAAATTAATGTTATTTTACTTATATTCAATTTTATAAAATAAATATATATTACTTAGATTTGATTAACAAAAATATAAAATTTAATTTTTTAACTGATTTTATTTATATTTAATTGAATAACCCGTATAAAAATTAAACATATCATATGATATTATATCAATATTTATATATTTTTTATGATAAAATATCATATTTTGTCCCTATCACATCATAAAATACTGATGATCATGTTTCAGGCCCGTATTGGATTGCAAGATTCACAATTCACAATTAGCACAGGTGTCTGCAATTTATAGTGTGCGTATGAGAAAGGTTTTGATTAGTTGACACGGCTAACAGAAGAAAGTGTGAAAGAGATTATATAAGCCAATTAAATGGCAACACGTAAGGACTTGAGCTTTTCATGGTCAGCTGTGCAGCTTATTGGACCGATCGTTATCACGTACAGATTTGACAATCTGACTCATCATTGGCAAGTTGAACGTTTATTTTCTTGTAATATATACACGGTCTCTCTATTATTAATAAAAATATTTTATAAAATTGATAAAAACGACAATAATATTATTGAGTAGGACCAAACCCGTGAAATCCCCCCTGGTGCAACGCCTATTTTTTAATGGAAATGAAAAGGGATAAGAAATGAAAAAAATAAAAAATATATAAAGTCGTTATAGTGAAATTAATTTGCATATACTATTAAAATGTAATTAATATTAATCCGGGAAGTAAAATTTTGAACTGAAATGCCGAAAATTAAGTTTGAATTCACTGTAAAAAGGAAAAAAAAAAAAAAAAAAGAGAAGAATTCTTTACTTAAGAATTCCTTTACCTGGTGGGAATTACTGTTTATCAGGTGTTGTATGAAAGTTATTGCTTAATATATGAAAAGAACAATGGTGTTCCTAGATTCTAGAGTAACATAATGAAAGCAAGAGGAGAATATTTTTTATGGTTGTAGCTCCATGAAGGTTGGCACCATACATATAATTCAACTCTACGACTACTATATATCCTCCATAAATTTATAGTTACAGGAAAGCTTTCAACTTTTTTTTTTCTTTTCCTGCGATAATTTGATGTTTATGTGTAACACTGTAAATGAATTGTTCATAAGAGAGAAACGTTTAAAGCTTTGGATTGCAGAATGGAGAATATTGACAATATGAAGGGTAGCTCGAAATATTATATTAAAAATAGTGGATGTGCAATATGATCTGCATGCATAAGGGCGTGACATGGTGCAGCAGGCGAGGCCCTCTGTCATAAAAGATTCGAAAGTTTCAGAGAGAGAGAAAAGAGATGCTTTAATATGGCGCAGAAAGAAGAAGATGGTCCATGGAGGGGTAGCTCGTAGCTGGACTGGTGACAGTAGAGGAAACAAAGGAACATTTTCTTTTACAGAAGAATAGGGAATCTAAGCAGTGATATTGCTCACCCACAGAATAGATGGAGAGAAAAAAAAAAACACAACAACAATAATAATAATAATAATTCAAATCTCTCTCGTTCTTTGTGTAATCTCTTTACTCTATCAATATCATCAGATGGTCAAAGACAAAAGAAACTGATAATTGATACTTGGGGACTGAGAAATATAAGGACCCTCATACCTTGTTCAAAATTTTATCCCTTATTACTCAACCTGTTGCTGTAAAGGAATCTACGTAATTTTGTCTCTTTCGATAGTCCTTCTTCTTGTGTTTTTCTTCCACTTTGCATCTTTCTACTGTTTTACAAAGCAAACATTCTGCACTTTTTTAAGCTATGTTATTCTAAATTTTTTTGGTACTAGTTTTGAACTGTATATTGGCATCGAGTGGTTGGAATTTTATTTCGTTTGGACCATCATTAACTGATTCCCCACCCCAGATAGCTAGGTCAAATGAAGATGCATATATATTGCTTATATTTTATGATTATCTCTTCATTACACTTGGAGATACTTCATGGGAAATATAAGCACACGACAAAAAAAATTAGGTCATCTTGAAAGTGAGTTCACTATCTGAATCAGTCCTTTGAAATTAGAGTGTCATCAGTTTCAGTTGAACTTCTCGTGTGCTTCACTGTGTCTAAACCATTGAAAATCCTCGCCCGACTCTTAGTAGTACTTGTCAACAACTGGGTTTTTACATCCTCAGCGGTAACCCAACCCAAGAACAAACTGGGTTTATGGTTTTTTGGGTCCGTGAGCTGGGTATAAATATTATCATTGGATCAATAATCCTAACTATACCTGTAAATCACAGATTAATACTTGAGAAAATTTTTCTGCCCATATAATTTTTAGTGTCATCTGTTGGAGATTAAGAGAAATTTAGGTTTTAATTATGTAACTTAATACCCCAAACAATGAGATCCCAACTTGAGCTCAAGCAAATATTTGCTAAATCATAAGAAGCCAGGATTGCATGAGAGGATCTACTGACAGAACAAAAATTCAAGAACTTTGAACTTGTTTCCGGGATTTCTCAGTCGAATTAACAAATATCACCAAAGATTATACAATATTGATGTATAAGTTTACTGAAACACATAAACAAGAAAACTCGATCCAAAAGTTTTACATGTCGGTATGGAAATATTGTACTTCAGGAAAAAAAACGAACACAAAAAAAAAAAAAAGAGTGGAATTGGAAACATGTATGGATGCAATCTATGTTTTTACATAGTAGAAATCAAGCATAAGCAGAGAATATCAGAGTTCTAAGAAACATAAAGGACCTACAAAAATGCTAGCAAATTACTGGTTGTCCTGCATTCCCTGTTGCTCTGTATTCTCTCACACTTTCCAGGAGGTGATGTGATGCTTTCTCAAAATTAACAAATCCCATGAACCCAAATTCATGCCCATCAGTGGTGACAATCTGAATATACTTGTCTGATGCATTTTCTCTCATGCTGACTAGGTTTACGCTGCTTATGTTTGCCAAAGTTATTATGACCTGTTTCAAAAAGTTGCCAAGGCAATATTGTATTATGCCAAAAAGAATATATTTTATAGATTATAATTTCAATCGTACCACTTATGTAATGATCAAAATTAAACTTTAAATTGTGAAGATTTAGATAAATTTAATTACCTTGCAGTAGCACCAAGCCTCGGCCCCGATGGCACAGTGAAAGATCGGGGACGATAACTGCAAAATGCCACTCGAGAAGTTGATAAGCATAGGGTGCCGGCAACAGGGCCTGTTGTAGCAGAAAGGTAACAGGCAAACGTCTTTTTAAGCTTCTCACTCGGATCAGTTGCATTTATCTGCCAGAGACTCAAACACTCCCTCTGTTACTGCTTTTGGCTGTCAAAGTTTCCTTCCCCATGCAGCTTAAAATACAGAACGCCCAATTTTGACTGCAACTTTATTCAAAGAAATGGAAAATTGGTGATTCATTTTAGTAATTTATTAATACAAATATATTCTTGAATGAATATGCAGACTGACGGTTGTGCCAGATGTTGCGGGCTATCGTCTCAAAGTTCCTACTCCGAGAATTGAACATGTGAATCACGGGTTCTAAAGGCTTGTTACTTGGCTTGTCAATGGGAGAGTAAACCATGTAAGGCTGCTAGTAGATTTGCTAGTGATCTGAAGCATTCCTCGAGGCGGCCTTTTGAACGTCTGGGTGAGCCGTAGAGCGGGCTGGTGCTCCCATTATGTGGGCGCCCCATTTCTTGGTTTCCTCTTCTGAAAGTGGAGTTGAAGATTGCTGAGGCTGCATTGCCTCTTAAAAGTGGGAGAGGGACATAATTGGGGTTCACTTGATCCTCCTCCTTTACCTTTAAGAGGTGATGATGGTTGATAGGATTATGTTTCTGCCATGATGATTGATGATTGACTGGTATGTGTATGCAATCGGGTTGTTACAAAAATTTGGATTCTCCTAGTGATGTTTCTGTGATAGAAGAAATTAAGAAATGAATTCCCATGGAGATTCAATCTGTAAACTAACCGAAAGTTGCATGAAAAGGATTTGGTTTGTTTAGCTTGCATTGAACTTCGTTTTAGCTGAAATGTTACCAAACTTCATCGACATTATTCAATGATATAACCATTTTTACAGGGTTGGTTAAACTCAACATAGTCTAATTTTATAAAACCGAATTGGGCAAAAATTAATCTATTAAGAAATAAACTCAAAGTCAAATACAAACATACATTAATATACAAAAAAAAATTCGTGTTCACTCAATTCAAACTTCTTTTGAGCATTTATGTTAAAATCTCTTTAGCTTTTGACCTCAAAATCCCTTCAAATATTAGTTATAGATTCGTATCTCATGATTTGGAAAACAAACTAACTTGTTAAATAAAAATAAGAAATAAAACAAAGAATGAAAAAGAAAAATGCAATATCAAGTTGCACCAAAACAAATGAACCTAATCGAAATAGCTTTGAAAATTTGGTCCTAAAAAAAAAAAAAAAAAATACAAGTTAGTATATTCGAAGAAAATAACAAGTTTTGAATACCTAAAAAAAGTGAAGTTGCTAGTGAGACTAATAGAGAATCATAATGATATATTTGGACAACTGATAACAAATTCAAATATTAATCAAATAAGTCTTTAATTATATTCAAATAAATAACTTAGTTTAGATATTCATTCACGATGCAACCATTGTACACATTTATTTTGTGTCCATATCAAATCAAATATAAGCACAATAGTTATAGTTGATATAAACACTTACCATTTTCCCCTTTGAAAAACTTACGATTAAATAACCTATTCAATAATAAAGTAGCAACCATGTTAGAACTTGCAACAAACAACAACACAAGTCAAACAAGTTGTTAGGCAAAGCAAAATCTAGCTGACATGGAGACAATGGAGAAGCTAAAGCAAAATCCTGAGGCAATGTTTGAAGAAACATAACATTTGAATTTTCAATGAACGCAGTCTTTAAAAATTGGGTAGTTGTTACTATAAAAAAAAAAAATGACAATGCTAGAGTCGGAATATTACTAAAAATCCTCGTCCAATGAAATAAATCTAACTGTAAAAAATTGATTGATTCATTACACAAATTTATCACCATTTCACGTTGAAAATTTTACCATCATTGTTTCTTCTCCAATAAGAAGTTTTATGAGTTTATTTGTTTAATTAAAGTTTCTTCTAAAGAACAGTGAGTTCTGAATTGAGAACAAAAGTTGGAGAAGAAAGATTGTGATCATAAGACTTTCACTCGATTCATAACCTAAAACAATATACCAAACATGTATTTTGGGTTTTCTTCTATAGATTATAGGTGTTTTAGTGGCTAAGAAATGAGCAAAGTGGAGAAAGAAATAAAAAAAAAAAAGATGAAGAGGAAAAATACATATATAAATTAGTTAAAATAAAAAAATTTATTTATAATATTAAAGATATAAATGATATTAACCTTATTATTTATGATATGTGCTAACGAAAGAAAGTTAACTTTTTTAGTAATTAAAAAATTATTGAAACAAAAATGAACACGTTTGAAACAATTTAAATGTAACGTAAAATAATTTTTAGGGTTGTGTTGTTTATATCTGATGTGTGTGCAATGGACTTATATCCACATGTAGTGGTTTCTAATGTGTTGTTGTATATCTTTGATGTGGGATAAATTAGTTGGTTGACAAGGTGCTAATCTCTGACCTAAATGATGTGATTGTTAGTATTTGGCATGTGGCATTAGTTGATTGGATTTAGACTACATTATTTTCCTTTGGTCCCAACATTACACCATCTATCTAGTTTAGACTTTATTATAATAATATATTTTTCCTTAAAATAATTTTGTCACTATGAAATTCCACAGTATTTTTTGAGGAATAAGCTGGCAAAGTTGAAATTTGTAGTGCAGTACCAATATAATGAATTGGGCTGGGCTTATTCGCAGATAGCCACAGGTCGAAAGCCCAGTTTAAGTGTGTGAAATTTTGAATGGTCTGTCTCTATCTAATCAACGATGGTCCCTACTTCGATTAGGTTATTTGAACCCCAGACGGTAAGTAAGAGTTTTTGGTTATTTAAATAAATAAATAAATAATTTAGGATATAATTTCTATTAATTAAATAAAACTCAAAGTGCTCAATCTTTCTAGTGGATATTTGAAACGACAGACGGTTTGAGAAATGAAAAAAATCGACGAACCAGTCATCGGGATCCCGTACTACGTCGGCGAGAATCCATATCAATCCGGCCTGATTCCGCCAAACGCGCTCTTCAGCGATCCCAAGGGAATTCCGATTCAGCAAACGATTTATCGGGACACTCCGGCTCCTTTTAACTGCAATTTCTGTGGTAGTTCTGGAGTTACCAGTGTCAGGTAATTTAACTCCTTCTCTATTATTATAATAATTATTATTCTGGTTTGATTTTAATTCAAATTAAAATATATAACAACACAGTAGTCTAATTATATTTCAATTCCCGGAAATTTTTCTGGACGTTTTTTTTTTTTTTTCTCAGATGGCTGAAAACAGACCTATTTACCATGTCATATTTGAATTACATTGAATACCAAAGGTTTTAATAGTTTTTCTTATATTGGTTCCATGAATTATAAGTCTTCTTGTGATTGACAAAATTTCACACCCCTCCTGTAAATTATTGATTTATATAGTGTTAAGATTGGATTCAAATCGAAAATATTTATACTCCTTTTTTAGTTTTTTTTAAAGTAGTCTGAAACGAATAACTCAAATCAGAGTTCGAATATAAGCCTGAACTCAATTTTAAAAATTGTTAATTATATTTTTTTAAATATAATTTTAATAAATTATAATAAATAAATATGTTTTCAATTAAGATTAATATATATTTATTAAAATAAATATATTTTTTTTTTATAATAACAAATCAAATACAAACAAAACTCTCGAATCCGAACACAAACTCAAATTTTTCTATATAAAAGTTTGATAAATACGAATCAAATATAATTTGAATCCACCAAGGAATGAACTGAATACGAATTCATGTTCGGTTCGGCTTCAATTCAGCCTTATATAGTTTGGTTTTAATTAGAGTTTGATCTATTAAAAATTATTTACTTCCAATGACATATATAAAATTGAAATGAATATGAAAATCATATACAATATATATGTAAAAATTAATATAAAAAATAAGTGTTATATCTAATTATTTATTAAAAATTATGTCAAATACAGTTTTATATATATATATATATATATATATATATATATATATATATATATATATATATATATATATATATATATATTAAATATGGTTTATAGTTTGATTTAGCTTTGAAAAGCTTGCAAAATGCCACCCAAACTAATGTAAATTGTTTTTTAATTTATCAACCCAAACCAAATTATAAATTTTGTGCAATTGGATCCGATTTTATGGTTTGAACGAAATTACACATTTCTACATCCCATGTTCCGCATAGTGCATATATACATATTAACGTCAATCTGAAGGTGGTGCACTGATGCATCAATTAATAAATTGTGGGTGGAAAGCTGAATGAGCTTACTTGATTTGGAGAATAAACCGCTATTATTCTGAAATTTTGAATTCTTCTTGTAACTTTGAATTAGTGGGTTGTAAGAGTGCCATCTATCGGACAAAATGTTTCAGTATTTCTATGCTTCTTCCATTTGTGTTGGCTTTCTTTTTTAAGCTAGTGGACACTGATTCTGCTGTCTTTTCTTTCCCTGGCTACTGAATTTATGTATGACCCAGGTCAAAGCCAAGTCTGGCAGCTGTTGTAGGATGCATGATACCGATGATGCTTGGATTTTGCTTTCTCTTGCCTTCAATGGATTGTCTCTGGCATAAATATCACCATTGCCCGGCTTGCAGTGCAAAGGTAGCTGAACCTTTTCCATATTTATTGTTTCTTTTATTGTATTGTGCCTTCAATAAAACATTTGGTTATATACACTGGCCTTTGTTCAGGTTGCTGATTTTGAGAAATCAGATCCTTGTGTGGTGATGGATCCTCCACACTGGAAGCAGCAGAGCTTTGCATTGCCTGCAGAGATATTGTGATCGGTCTAGTGTTCGCACTGTGTCTGCTTTTTCATTGGCTGGCAAGTGATCGCGTTGTCCTATCAGGTTCTCTTTCGGCTATGTCTAGTCTTTACACAATGCTGTAAATAAGGTTAGTTATTGCATATAATTTAATATGCATCAACACAACCAACATGCTTTTGAAATGCTTTCGCCGTGTCACTATAAGGCCATATAAATTAGATACTAGACCTGTACCTTTCATGTTCATCTATAAATAACAGTTGGGACTAGCTATAACAAATATCTCTGTTAAACATGGACATCCATTTCAACCTGGCTTCGCCTAAGCCTTGGTATTGAAAGATATAGAAGAATTGGAAACTGAAATGTATTTTTGAAGTATAGAAACTGCATGATCCTACTTCTTCAACAAAATCAGCAAGAAAAACATGAAGGCTGAAACAACCTGTTCAGATTCTATGTTTCAGTAGATGATTGGTATTATATAAGATAATGTTCATAGGAGATTAAGGTGTAAGCAAGTGTTTAAATTTTCTATTCAGGATCATGGATAGGATCAGAATTTGATTATAGGTTTTTGCTCATTATCTTGCATTGCATATATCGATGTTATAAAAATTATAATTTTAGTAGTTTATATACCATATCTATATCATATGATCAGGGATCCTACTATATCTATTGTTTCCTCAAATACAAGGCTGAACATAAAACAATCAGGGTCTCATACCATTGAATAAAATCATCATAACGGTTTTCTTATTTATGTTCTTGAAGCTGTGACGCCGGTTTTTGCCGCGCCATGCCAGGACAGACTTACCACTCTTGTTTAACCACCCTAGATGTGGTCAAGAGGAGCGCATAACGGGTTTGTGGCCCGCTACGAAGTCTATGGAGTCGCCACCCGGGAGTAACCCCGGGAAAATATACATCGGTGAGGATGGGCGATTTATGGATCCCTTGCAAAGGACCCAACCACTCCTCACCTACCCAATGGGTCGGGTTCGGAGAGTCAGGTACGGCGATGGGAAGGTGTTAGGCACCCAAGAAAACTTTTAATTGAACCACCAATAGGTTTTATGGACGAGGTTTAGGCCAAGGTTTCAACGTAGGTCATAGCATGTTAGTATCAAAGCCAATCATGATGGCTCACAAGCTTATCATGCCATAGTGGAAGCATCCATGAGTAGGTTCAGACCTGTATCTAGGAGTTTAGAAGGAGAGACAACATGCAGAGTGTCATCCCTAGATTAGCAAAATCAGTTTTTCCAAAATATAATAGCTAACATGATCCCATCACGTGCGTTTGCTGAGTTGAACAGTTCTTTGAATTCTAAGATACATTACCAAATGATCAAGTCTGGTTAGTAGTGTGCCATCTCGATGGTGACATTCAATTGTGGTTCCAATTGCAGAAGAGGTTGCATCCGGGTATAACATGGGAAAGATGGAAGGATGGGCTCAATAGAAAATATGAAACATCCCTATATGAGAACGCGTTTGCTGACCTTTGCAAACTTAAGCAAGTTGGGACGGCAAAAAACTATAAAATTCAATTTGCTAGATTTCTTGCAAATATTAGAGCTTTAACCGATGACCAGGAGGTAGGTTACTTCCTTAGTGGCCTCAAAGAGGATCTAAGGGCAGATGAGCAAGCACAAAAAACCCGGCAGAGGCCATGATTTGTGAGTATTGAATACCATATGGGAAGACCAATGAAGCGGTTAACGTCCTTTCCAGACGAACACCACAAGTTGAAATCCTATAGCTCTCTCTACACCAAATAGTTAAAGCCTATAGGTGAAGAGAATCACACCCATCGAGATCTCTAAAAACTTCATTGAATCGTGCGAAAAGATGAAACCATTGGCCTGTGGAAAATTAAGCTTGAGATTCTCTCCTACAAAGATAAGATCTCCCTTCCCCAAAACTCCCCTGTTATTCCAATATTACTAGTGAACGAAGTATATCTCAAAACACTCCATCACCTTCAAGGAGTATTTTATTGGAAAAAGATGAAAGACACGATCGTCGGTTCATATGAGAATGTGACACGTGCTAACAATACAAGGTAGACTTGCAGTGTCCCACAGGTTTGCTGCAGCCGCTGCCAGTTCCAACTCAGACTTGAATAAACATTTTAATGGATTTTATAGACGACCTCTCATCTTCTAAAGGTAAGATTACTCTTTTTGTAGTGGTATATTGTCTCTCGAAATACGCTCACTTCTTTCGAATATCTTATCCGTATACTGCTCTCGTAATAACTCCAATCTTTTTTCACCATGTCTTCAAGCTCCATGGCATGCCTCAGTCATCAATGTCTTTTGGAAAGAACTTTTCAATTTACAAGGGACTCTTAATTTTAGCCCTCCTATCATCCGTAAACGAATGGCCAAACCAACTTAGTAAACCAAACAATTGAAGTGTTTCTTCACTATTTCACAAGTTATAAATATAAGTAGATTTAAATCGAATCAAATACAAACATATATCTATTCGTATTTGGATTTGTTCATTATAATTTAGTTTATGTTCAAATTTGTATTCATCAAAATTTTTTATAATAAAATTTAGATTCGAAAGTTGGGTTCATATTCGTATTTGTATTTACAATCGATTCATATAATTCATAATTAAATTTTATTAAAAATAATAAATAATATATAATTAAAAAAATTTTGATTTAAGTTTGAGGATTTGTATTTACAAATTTTTAAAACTATAATTTAAATTTGTGTTCATATTCGAATTTGAATAATTCATTTTAGACTCATTGAATTACATTTAAAAATAAATTTGAATATATCTAATTCAAATTTGATTTTAGTTTCATATCAAAGAGTAGACTAAATACCCCCTTTTGAGATTGTACGAGGAAGACAACCTCAAATTCGTCTCTCATTATGGCCAAAGTCTAATCAGATGAAGAATATTATATCCACATATAGTTATTATGCATAATTTTGGTGAGGATATATTTATATATAAACTCCTTTTTCCATCAGTTCATTAAAACCAAACTCTGAACCATCGCTTAAAATTTTGACTATTTGCGGCTACATTGAATATGAAAAGTGTATTTCAAAGTTTTTGACTGGAAAAGAAGATGATAAAAAGAAATCTGAAGTCCAATTTCATTTAAGCATTTTTTTTAGGGTGCAACATTTTTATGTAATTTTTAAAATTTGATTTTTTTTAACATTTATAAGAGAATCAAATATTTTTAACAATGAGTTAGGGTTGGATATAGAGCGAACTGAATGTGAATACGAGTATGTTTAGATTCGCTTTGTTGGCTTGGTGGGCTTCATTCGCATTTGGTTCGTGTTCGGCAAACAAGTGCAGTGGGTGATCGCGATGCGTGTTCGTGCAAGCGAAGAGGGCTAATGTTCGTTTGTCAGGCTCGTCATTGTAGATTATTTCAGGAAGAATCAGAAGGGCAATCGCAGGTAAAACACAACAACAGAAAATGTTAAATGAGATCAGAACAAACCTATTTAGACAAACAAGCAAGATGAAAAGTAAAGGGGCAGTCATAGTTATCACAGCAAATCAACAATAGGTGCAGTTCGCATAAGGCAAAATATAATAGCAGAGACTAACAACAGATATTCAACCCAACAATCAAGAGAAAAATGATTATGATACAATCAATATTACTACCGCCCTTAAGAGCCTTAGAAGTGAGGTCAGAAGAAGAAACTCTAACCTCAATAATGCGTATCATCCACTGAACGAATAGTTCGGTTTTCACCGAACTTTTTGTTGTCTCAGTTCGGGTTCTAATTTGTTTTGCCGACTCTTCAATATGGATGTTCATCCTCGGGTTCGATTCGTCTGGCAATGGTGTCCTTTTGTTGTTAAACAAAGCGAGCTCAAAAATAAGTATGAATATGTTTGTTTCAAATCCAACCCTATAATGAGTTATCAAAATTTTAAAAATCTCATAGTTCACAATTTGACATTGGACTTCTCTCCCATTTATGACAGAGACTAGAAGAAGGCCCAATTTCTCTAAACCCCAACTACCCCAATCTTGGACTTGGGTTACATTCTTCAAGTCGCAGTTATGTTTTTAGGTGCAAATCCCCTTGTAAACCCCTAAATGTACATGGGTTAACTCTTAAATATTATAGAAAAAATGTCTTCATGACATGCCGACTGCTAAGAAATATGACGATTGGAAACTGAAGAACTGAGAAAGAAAAAGGGTAAGGCAAACTGGAAAATGGGGGAGAAGATTAGAATAAAGTATTAATAGGGGTGGGTGGGGAATCTTTTATGATTTCTTTCTGCAATAAAAAGGTTATGGTTTTTCGATATTCCTCTTTCCTTGTCCCTCTTTATTATCGACAATGAAGGCCTCCAATCCAAATGAAGGAAAATGAAATTTGATCTGCTTGTAAAATTAGGTGGCCTTTCATTTCTCATTCATTGCCATCATCATCATCATCTTTTGGTTGCCGTCCAAATGAATGCCAAAAAAATCATCTTCGGATATTAGTTTTTGTCATGCACGACGAGGTGTATATTGTGTTGAATATTTTGAGCCGCAGTGCAAAATCTCAGGGTCATCCTTACTATAAACAAATTTCCTTTACCTCATCTCTGAATGCCTCACACGTGATTTTACCCTTGTATTTTCAAACTTGACCTGATTCTCTCTCTGAAACTTCTACATTTTAATAAAAGTCTTATCTAATCTCAATCAACTTTGTATTGAAATAAAAACATAATTCACCGTATCTCATGGTTGAGTTTTCACTCAATCGTTATTATTATTTTGGGGTCAAATTTGCTTTTAGTGGAACTCATGAAAGCCACGTCCCTATAACTTCATATGCTTCTTTAAATATGTGTTTCTTTTATTTTAAAATAATGACAAAGGTGACGGATGACAAATTCTAACATGCCATTATTCATTTCTCGTCAAAAGGAGATTTGATTAAATATTTGGGTTTCTTATTAGATTAGGACGTAATATGTCTCTTTTATAGTGTTTCACGCATATTATTGCTTTGCTAATTTTGCATAGCAATACTTATAACAATGAGCTTAAGTTCTCCAGCAGTGGATTAATTTACCTTAAAATATTTTTACTTTTATTAATTGTTTATACTAAATAGCACCAATAATTTGGTGTACAATATTATATAATTTTTTATCAACAATTTGGCATTAGAGGTAAGGTTTAATTAAAAAGGTTTTCATCTTTTTAGCAAAGAGCAATCTTTTTCATCAATTTAAGGCAAAAATGTATTTTTTTTTTTTCAATAGCCTGTGGAAAAAGAACAATGGAGGTCTTGAGTGACCAAGTGACTAGGTAAACTAGTCCCAACCATAGCCTTTCTTCCCTAAGACAATTTGACTTTGTCACTAAAAACCAATAACTTGATCTTGTCTCTAAAAACTAATTTTTTCGAACAATGCGCAACCACAATTTAAGGATGTCATTGGAAACCTAACTCATGTCATCTCCACCCTAATCTAACGAATAGACAATAATCTCGTCTCTACCATTGGATGAAATAGGGCTCAAACCTCCTATATGACCGTTTTATGTCTTTATCAATAAAGATAGTAACATGATGTTTTTAGGTAAAGGATTCAAAATCCTTTCTGGTGCATAAAAGATAACTTACGCAACAGACTTGCTCTTTCTTATAAAAGCATTGACGTACGATATATAGGTCCTAATTCACACAAACATAATGTCAAACCATACCATGCAACCTCTAACTCACATTTTAATGGTGTTAACCACCAACATGTATAACATCATGCCTAGGTGAAATTAACTCATGGTATGTAGAATGTATTTCACATGAAGGTGGCTTAACCAATGACATATAGATCATAACTTATGTCATGACAACACTAATCTACAACATGGAGAGTCCAATTCATGCCATCAAGGTGTTAACCTAAGACAAACATATATTAACTTATTCTATAAAATATAACACCGTCCCCTAGATGAATACCCATGAAAGAAATGGATAACTGAAGAAAGAAGTTACTAATTAATTATTGACGACTTAACATGAATAATAACTTAACTTTGTGAAATATAAAATGAATTTATATAAATTCCTCTTTAATAACATTAAATCTACCACAAATAATAATTAACCATCATATGAAGATGAATGTGCAAGAGATGTCCAACAATCAATATAATGATAAACTATATTGTGTGTGGTTGAACACAAATAATAAAAGCATAAACATAATTATTATATTCCCCTCATGAAAGTCCTTAACTAATTCGTAACTCAGCAGTCGTCAGTTATCTATTATTTGCAAAATATAAAAGGAAAAAGATAAATGCTAAACACTTAATAAGTAGAAGACCTCAATGCACTTATATTCCTTTTCTCTTTCTTTCCTTTCATTACTTATCATCTTACATTCCCTATTTCATGAAATTGTTCATCTGGGGTTCATATGCTACCCTAACTATCATAATATGGAATAAAATGCATGACATAAAACACGTTACAGATTGGTGAAAATATTTTAAAAAATTATTTTTACTGTGTTGATCAAATTAAATTGAAACAAAGATTTGACAACATTATTATGTGAGTATCATATGTTGTCATAATCACATAATATAACTGAATGATTCTAACAGGTTTACTATATGTGTGTTTATAAATAGACTATCATAATGTTACAGTAATAATAGTTTTATTAATAAAATGACACTTTTTTTTCATATTGTTTCTTATTTGCATACTAGATAAATGTTTTTAGGATGGTTGAATTGGGATATGAGGATCATTGTATGTCAACTGATTATAAGAACCCTATATTCACATATGATGGTCATATTAGAAACATCTATGGTATGGATATCACTTAACAAAATGCACAAGTAATATAGTTATAATTATCATTGTATTGAATAACCACACTGAAGGTGTCCTCATGGTGTATATATATTTAAGAAAATGCATTCACAAACACAAGAAGAGAAAGATAACATAAATCGAGTCACATATGCATTTATTACTGATTGATCATGTATGTCATCCTATGTACTTGGATTGATGTCGAGTACGTCTTAAAAGTATGTCATAGATATCAATCAGATTTAAGTGAGCATTATTAGATGATTATTAACAACGTTCTTAATTATCTAAGAAGGACTAATGATATTTTCTTGGTTTATGAAGATGAATAAGAACTCATTGTGAGATGATATAGTGATACAAGTTTTCAAACACATAAATATGATTTGAAATTGCAATGATTTTTCTTGAGTTTAAATGGTGGTATCGTACATTAGAAGAGATTTAAGCAAAGTAATATAGTGGATTCTAAAACAGATTTGGAGTATATCACTTTGTCCAATGTGACCAAAGAAGTGGTTTGAATCAAGAAGTTCATAACTAAATATGGTGTGGTTCCTATTATAGCTAACCCTATAGAGCTCTATTACAATAATAAATGAGTAATAACTCAGGCAAATGAGTCACTTTGTCACCAATGATCTAAGCATATATGGTTCTACTTGATCAAAGAGATAATGTAATATAAAGATGTATAAATTAGTAGGATAAACACATATGACAACTTCACAGACCAACTGACTAAACCTATGTCATAGCAAAAACATAAGAGACATATAATGTCATTTGGTATTAGACTAATGACTAATTAAATATAGTATAAGTGAGAGATTATTAGAGTTAGTACGCTAAACCTAAAAGCTAATCATCATACCTATGTAATTATATTGTAATCATAGTTTTATTAATAAAATGACACTTTTTCATCTTATTTCTTAATTATTTATAAGATAAATGTTCTTAGAATGGTTGAATCATGATAAAAGGATAAATGTATATTAATTAATTGTGAAAACTTTATATTCACGTATAGTGGTCATTTTATAAACGTCCATAGTCTCAATATTACCTAAAAAGGGTAATAATCGTTATATGTCAATTATAGTGTTCAATTTGAGGAACTAGTTGCCTATAGAATCACTTAGATATCTCCAATGACATCAAGTCACTAAGTTGGCCAAAAGTTATTGCTTAAAGATAACATTTGCTTGAGGAGCCCAAAGATGACTTAGGAAACTACCCACTGGTTGTAGAACCTTGTGGAAAAAGTTATCCACCAGGGTTAGATTCGAATTGAATCAAACACGAATATTTATATATTTGTTCAGGTTCATTCATTATGATTTAGTTCGTATTCGGATTTATATTCGTCGAATTTTTTTATAGTAAAATTCGAATTTATGTTCGATTCTTATAGTTTGGTTCATGTTTGGTTCACATTCAAATTTGTATGCACAATCGGTTTGCTTAGTTTGTATTTATATTTTATTAAAAATTCTTAATTTAAATTCGGATTCGTATTCATATTTAATTCATACATTTTGTATTATGATTCATATTCACTGATTTTCAAAACTATAGTTTGGATTCATGTTCATATTCAAATTCGAACAATTCATTTTGGACTCATTCGAACTGAACTCAAAAACGAACTTGAACAGATTCGATTCAAATCTAACCCTACTATCTATATAATTTTTAAGGTAATTCTAGGCTATGAGGAGGTTTTTTATGTTGATAAGCAATTTGGAAAGTGCGCAACAAGAAATTAATGGAACTCTAAAATTTTACCTAGAGTGCTCCAATTTCGAACTCTTCAAAGTAGCTTACATAAGAGATGAATCAATTTGAGCTTTGATGGCAGACAAAGTTTGCTCACATACATAATTTTATAGGGAACTTCATGCTAAGAAATGCATATCCTTTGCACATTAATATGTGCATGTATTCTCATGTGTCCTTCAATACATAGACTTAAGGTAAGCTCTTACATAGTCAACTCACCTAGTCCTTGCTCCAAAAAATATGATGTGCATGTTGAAAATGCAATGATACACATTTGACCAAAGCTAGAACGACATGACCCCAAATTAGCTAAGAACCATTGACTCAAATGAGTGTAGAGGGATCGTTACCCCTTTACCATAAGATTCCTATGAAATTGATGCCCATCTTGGTGCATCTAGTCTCTTGGTTTCAATAGTTCTTTAAGAACGTAGTAGTAGTTCCTAATTTGCCTTACCTTAGTCATGGTAATTGAGGGCCACTCTCCACTGTCTAAAATCTCAATGATTTCCTCATCTCCTTAGTTAGACAATGAGGAGTTGGGGAGTGGTAAAGGTTTGTTTTCCTCTACTTATTCTTTGCTTGGTTCAACTACAGCTAGGTAAAATCCTTGTCTCAAGATAAGTTAAAGGTTCATTACAACTAATCATGTAACCTTCTTCCTCACCAAGGGGACTTCACTATTAATGGAGGAGAGCTATGAGCCCTTTGACTCCGAACAAGTGGGATAGTTTAGGATTGAGCAAAAAACAATATTAATTGTTCAAGTTTAGTCAATGATACATATTGTCGATCCAATGAGATTGATGCTTTGGTATGCAAAGACTTAAAACATCATTTTCACAACATGCTTTGATATGAAGAGACTTAAAATTGGGTATATGTTGCTCAACCTAAAAGAAAGGTATATGTCATTTTTTTGCCAAACGACTTATTTCCACCATAGGTGACAAGTTCTCACTCAAAAATTTTAAAAAAGTCAAATACACATCCATTAACTAATTTTTATTCAATTTTATTAATATTTTGGATAAAATAACTAAAATACCCTCTATTGAAAATATAAATAATATTAATATTAAAATAAATTTTAATACAAAATAATAATAATATTATTATAAAAAATAAAAATTAAATTAAATTAAAAAAAAGGTCATCACCGCCGATAATGACCACTATAAACATAACAAAATGGTTGGATCTGACTATCAAAGTTCTAATGGAGGCAGCCGTCATCAAAGAAAATTAAAAATTATCGATTTCAAGTATATCGAGTATTTTTGACCATTTTTTATGACGGAAGTACTCAAATTTGATCGTAAATCAAATTAAATGGTTATTTTTAACTACCATGGCCAATGATGATAACCCCTTTTTTAATTTATTTTATTTTATTTTATATTTATTAATTATTTATTTTATTAATTTTATTATTATTTTAATATTATATTAATGTTATTTTATATTTTAATTATTTATCTAAAATTAAATATTTTATTTTTAAAATTTTTATTTAAAATAATAAAAATACCTCTTTGATTTATTAAATTTAATTATTAATTTTAGTTAATAAATAAATATTTAAATTTATAAAAAATTTTAGCTAGAAATTTGCCTTTTAGCAAAATCTCATGGGAATAAGTGGTTTGGCATATTCAAAGTTGTGGGAAGACTGTGACTTGGCATACTGAAAGAAATTGCACAATCATTGTGTCTAAAACTGATATGAAGAGTGAAGTAATAAGTTGCGTAGGATAGACATTGACGAGAATGTTATGAACAGTGCAAGATTTTTGTCAGAATTTTAGAATCAACTTCAAACCACGCAGGTGAAAAAGGTCTTATTGACTTGTCCTCTCGTGTGCCTCTTCCCTGCCTCCCTGCCTCTCTCCCTCCCTGCTTCCAGGAATATTAGGGGAGACCAAGGAGTCGAGAAAAAATATATTTTTACATTAATCACTGAAAGGTTCAAAATGTTTTCACTTCTTCTCCTTCGTTCTCAGAAGAACATCAACACACTCTCTTCTTGTTATCTCCTTCTCTAACTTCAGTTGGGCTTTTCTTTTCGAAAAATTAAGATGCTGATTCCCACCTGTAAAGAAACAGTACCCTGCGATTTCTGCGGTCACCAGACTGCGGTTCTTTATTGTAGACCTGACTCCGCTAAGCTCTGTTTGTTCTGCGACCAACACGTGCACTCTGCAAACCTACTGTCAAAGAAACATCTCCGGTCACAGATCTGTGATAACTGCTGCAACGAACCGGTTTCTGTCCGGTGCGCGACTGACAATTTGTTCCTGTGTCAAGAGTGTGATGCGGATGCGCACGGGAGCTGCTCTGTGTCCACTTCACATGATCGTGTCCCGGTTGAAGGCTTCTCTGGCTGCCCCTCGGCTCTAGAACTCGCCGCAATGTGGGGTTTCGCTCTTGATGATAAAAAATTTAATAACTCTTCGCCGTTGATTAACTACTGGAGCGGTTGTCTAGATATCATGAGTCCCGTTGAATCTTTGTGGATGTACAACAGCAAATCTGGAGTAAGTGCTCAAGATTTGATAGTGCCAAATGAGAAAGGTATGTTTTATAACGAAGAGGTTTTGACTACGTCGAAATGGCGAAATCCGAGTTGCGGAAAACTTAAACATGTGATACAAAAACAACTGGTTGAGTTGTTGAAGAATGATTTGATGGGAAATGAAGTTGGTGATATAAACCATGATGACAATGTTAAAAACAGTAATTTTAGTGCGGATAGAGATGCAGAGAATTTGGGGCCAATTAATGGAATGACGGAGGCCCAAGTTAGTAGTGGTATTCAAGAACCGCTGCAGCAACAAGCGCCTTTTACGTCTCTACTTATGATGCACCAACGGATGGATGCCAAAGAGAGTGACCATGTTGTTAACAGGGATATGTCCTGGGATGGTAATTCTGGTGGTCAGGGAGCTCAGGTGTTGGTTTTTAGCCCTTTGGATTACTGGTTTCATTATTTCAGTTATAATTTTTTGATTGCCTTCAAGTTTCAATAGAGATCTTAAGCAAACAAGTTGTGTTTGCGCTGCTTGTTTTCAGTTTTCTGAAACTGCAGTTGATGTGGTTTGTTCATATATGCAGTTTCGTTTTGTTCCTCAATTTGTTGAATTTGCCTCAAGCTTTGTTGTTATATGTTCATGATTTTGATTCTGCGAGAAATTTTTGGCTTTCATTCTCTGTGTGATTACCTTCCCAATGCCACCACTATCAGTTTCTCATCAGTCAAGTACTAAATTCAATGTTAATCTATTATGGATTGTAATGGTGGGGTGAGAAATTTTGTGATTTAGATTTAGAATATAAACAGATGAGTCTGTTATTTCTCATGCCTACATGATGTAGTCGATTAATACGAATCTTATAATGCTCACTTGCTACTCCCTTGCAGATATGGGATTTCCATTCAGGATGTTTGAGGGCCACCGAGGAATCTAGCCAGCTAGAAGTTATATTTGGCGGAAGCGATGCATTATTTATGATAAAGAACTTTGGTGAACATATGGAAGAAACATCTTTGGCTGGTACAGAAACGTTTGCAAGTATGTTCCAGATGAATTGTCCCATGAGACATAAAGACACAGCTTCTATTAAAGTAAGTCATGACTGTATTTCAGTTTGATTGTAATTGTTTATTCATTAGATTTCTAATTGTATGTATTGTGTCCTTAGAGTTAGGTTGAGCAGCTTAGTTCATTTATTTAACCAAAAGGTTAGGGATTTAAATTGCCTAGACGCCCCAATCTCGAACTCGGTGGACTCATAAGAGAGTTTGGAGTTCTGTAGGTGTCCATCAAAAAAAAAAAAAAAAACCAAAAGTTTTGTGTGATACTGTATATAAATTACTTGGTGGAAGCCGCTTCATTGTGACCACTGCGACACTAGTACCCAAGTAATCTCCTTTACAAATGATGAAATATTTAATTTTAATGGATTTGACCGCTTCAAAATAACATATAAAAGCTGTCTAGCATTTCTCTTTTTGTTAACACTTCATGCTTTGAAACTATGTCAAGAAGTAGAAAATGTCTGGTCGAATTCCTTTTCTGAATGGCTAGGTAAAAATCTGTATACGATGAGAAACCTTATATATGCCCACAATAACTATTTCTTGCATGTTCAAGGCAAGGGATGGACGACCATTTCCTACATATTCAGGTATTTGACATAAATGAAATAGAGAGAATAAGTTATGTTAGTTTTATTGGAAAAAATACTCTTAAATATGTATATATGGGGCTAAATGAACCTGACAATTTGCTTCTTCAACATAATTTACATTTATCTTGTGTGTAATGTTGGCAGCCTAGGACTCTTTCCCAACATTAGGGCATGATGTACTAATGTTTTGTATTCTGAATTCCAGAAGAACTCAAATAACCCCACAGCCAGTCAGACGGCGACAACACCTGAGTGCAAACTGATAGCAAAGCCATCATCAGGTTCAGTTTTTGGTAAGCCGAAGGACTCCGGTTCCTCTAAACATATCCAGGTCATGGAAAAGTCTTTTCTTGTGAGACATGATGGAGTGATAACAGCTGGAGCAACCAAAGCTGCTCTGGAGCTTCTGGCTCAAAATAGAGGCAATGCAATGCAACGTTACAAGGAGAAGAAAAAAACACGGAGGTAGGTTGTTACCTAGTTATTATTTGAGACCTCGGTCTAGACTTATCCAGATGATTTGATTTCTGAATTTTCTTCAATCTACTTGATGGACAGATATGAGAAGCAGATTCGGTATGAATCAAGGAAGGCAAGAGCTGATACTAGGAAGCGAGTGAAAGGTCGATTTGTGAAAGCTAGCGAAGCTCCTGATGGGCTGAATCCTGTGGTAGGATAGAGCTCACTCTGTTGTATATATTTCTTACATTCTTCCCATGATCGATGCATAATAATTCAGCAGTGTTTTGCTTGAAACAATGTAGAAGACTTGGCAAATGCTGCTGACGGAGAAGACTAGTAATGGGTTGCTTTGGTAGCGTAGGAGCATAACTTGTAGAAGTCAGATGCTACTGGTCTCTACTGGAAATTGCAGCGGATGAATTTGAGGAATAACACCTTTATATACCTACACATTCATCTGGATCAGCACGCATATTTCTAAAATGTTTTAAAATAATACCAACTTTCAATTAACCAATAATATATTGCGCAGCCAGTGTTTTAGTTGCAAACAGCAACCCTCTTCCTAAAATTGTTTTTCTTTGTATAATTTTCAAATTATACAAAAGAATCTTCAACTCCTGATCTGAGCATGGAAATACAAAACAGTGATTTAAAAAACATTATCCACTGTGATATTGAATTAAGGTTTGTCATGATCAAGTCCCAGTGCCGGTTGTTACCTTTGAATTAATTAGTATTTAATCACTAAATAAGTGGTCTCATCCCCATCGTATATGGCATAATTTAAGAAATTTTCAAATTTCTTGGTATTTGCTGTAAGTTTTCATGAAGCAGTGGAATCCTAACAGAGTTGGCATTATTCATTCATATTGAAATTTGATGTTCTGCTCTTTGGCAGTGTGATCACATCAGGTGTTTCTTAAACAGTGGACAGTCTTTCTGCTTGGAGAAACAAGTTGGTTGACCGCCCAGAAGAAACGCTGCGGCCTTCAAGGCAGAGTCTCAAGGCTGGATGTATTCCGCCTTTACTTGATTAGAGAGTCTTGGGGGACACAAATTTCGAAATTGACTTATCTAAGGGCATAGGGGATTATTCAGTAATCCTCAAAATGAAAATTCGGGAATAAAATTTGGTATTCAATATAGTCAATCCATTCAAACACAAATTTCCAACTTGAAAATCTGGAGTTCAATTTTCATATTGAAAGGGACTGCAGAGACCACTTTCTCCCGAGCTTGCAGAATTGACTAATCTTGAATTTCTGTAACATCCTTTTCACTGGATCACTTCTAGCCAAGTGGCAAAAATTTAACAGTCCGAAGAGCTTGGTCTAAGATTTAATTTATGTAAACAAAATAACATTGAATTCAAATACACAATTTAATAAAGTGATTAGTCTTTTACCTCTTAAACTTCTTTATATAATAATTTCAATGGGTGAAGTCAGTTTTGAGAAAAAAATCACCTTCATAAAAAACCTTAAAGCTTAGTTATAAGTAATGATAGCCCATATCAAAAAATTTTCCAAAACTTGGAACTCCATGAAAATCAGTTCTCAGGTTCAGTTCCATCGTCTCTTGGCAACTTGAAATCTTCAAGTGGATATCGTTTAATCTTGAATTATCTTGGATTATAATAAAAACATTTGTATCCGTATTCATTTCATGTTTTGTTCCTCTAACACGAGATTGAACTAACAGGCACACAACTAGGGAGGGGAGCGTCACAATCAAATAAGACTTGAGAATCCACAGGTAAATGGGAAATATTGTTTCTCTTTACTGCAAAATTAAAATGGTAATGGAATTTCATCTAAAATTGTTTTTACAAGTAAAATCAATGTCGTCTTCAGAAATTCTTCACATATATAACATTTATCTAAAATTTTATTGCATCACAATTCTCTAATATGATGCTTCTTGAAAAGTTCAGAGAAAAATAAACAACATAAGCAAATCAATCCGTGTTTCGTTTGCATCAGTAAAACCCTTCATGTGAAACATCATATTTGGAGACAAACTCAAACCCTGATCCCTGTCATGACCTCTAACCCTTCACCATTCAACTCGATGCTTGGGTGGCAGCCGTCAACTTCACTAGAAGTAAAGATGAGAGTTGGGATGTTTTTTTTTGTTGGTTAAAAAGTATACAGAAGAAAGTCATGTTTCTTACTTCTCTACTTCTCTTTGTTTACTATGCAGAGGTTTCTTGAAAACGTCCAAGCTGTAAATTACAAAGTTCCTTCTGTAATGTGGATTTCGGATCTTGTGTGATTATGTTTAGGTTTTTCACCGAAAAGAGGGAACAAAAATTCCCACTGTAATTCATTCAAGTTTTTTTTTAGCGATGATTGTCCCCGAGGTTATTCTCGAAGGAAACCGTGTCTACCTGTACACTTGTTCTTAGAAAATTTTCCCAAATCTTCATACTTGACAATGAAGCCCCTCCAATAACAGGATAAAGATACCAAATTTTGCTTTGGTTATTTAACTTGTAAAATCTTTATGTGACAATAAAGAACTTTAATAAAAAGTACATCATATCAAGAACTCACATCCTTCAAGGATGATGATATAAAAAAATTATAAATTAAAAGAAATTCTGAATTTAAATGTCCCCAGACCCAGAGACTTGTTTAAATTTGAATATGGATAAAAAACAGCTGTGTGTTGTTGGCTTTAGAGTTAACATTATCATCAGTTTTCATTATTCAAACTCAAAAGATCTTTTCTTCCCAACTTTATACAAAACTTGTCATGCTCATTTCCATTTTTCTCTCAGAACATCAGATAGGCCAAAATTGGGCAATTGGAGTTTAAACATGAGAAAAGAATGGTCAAAAGAAATGGGGTATTGCTTATATACTCAATGGCCCGGATGGAAAGCTTTTGTCTTAGAAGAAGAACCAGCCACTTTACAGAGAAAAAGGAAAGATGAAATGATAGTGCTTGGCTTAGGAAGTCACTCCTTTTAAAGAGAAAGACTTTATGAACCAGAATAGACAGCTTTCAATATCATTTGAGCTTCATCTAATTGAAGTCTTCTGAAGCAATATTAAGTTATCGGCAAAGCAAATTCCTTTTGTTAAATTTGGTTGACTTCTTAAAACAATTTGTCATCTTTAAAGGTATGCCACTGAATGCCGAATCTCAGTATGGCAAACTTGTTATGCAACAAAGAGTTCGCACAGAAGGAAATTTGTTGGGGGAAGTAAAATATATGAAAATATTACGAGAATAAAATCATAAAAATAAAATCTGTATCCGACCACAACAAATTTCTAAACACTGTGCTCTTATGCCTATGCTCTCTTTGCACTTCTCAACAAAACAATACAAACTTCAAAATGCTTACACTTTAATAAAAGACATAAAAAATAATAATAATAATAATAACATTGAAACTGCTAAAATGTAGAGATGCCCTTCTACACATGCTCAGGTCTCAATTATTCTCTTGCATATACTGTTTTGGCTCCAATAGAGTTCAAAAGATTTGCCTGGTTTTCCCCAACCCCGTTGCCCTTTCCAGTACTTACATGCACGCAACCCTCTGAACAATTATCTTCAGCATTTCAACTTAAATAATGTATGTTACAGTAAACAGAATATAATAGGAAAATGATCGAGTTAGTGAGCACTTTCCCTGAAATCCATCCAATTTGTGCATGCGAACTTCAACTGGGTTTCTGAATTTTTGGGTTCTAAATTTTACTGGAAGTACAGTCCCCTACAACTTTATTTTTTTCCGTCTTTTCAACTCCTATTGCCATTGCTAAGTTGTAATATTGGAAATCACTTAAAATATGGTTATATAGAGGCATGGGGATAGAATCGTCTTATAGATCTGTGATGAGGGACACTTTTGAACTTGCAGAGCTGAACATGAAAACAACAAAACGAAGGATAGGATAGGACGTAGACAAACGGACCTTATAAAAAAAATAAAAAATTAAAGGGGTGTAATTATTTTATAGCCATAAAGCCAGCCGTTCTCAATTTTATGGGGCTCTATAAATTCCCCCCAACAAAGGTTTGATTCCTTGCTTGCAAGCTTTAAACAAACAAAATACCACAACTCTCTCCATCTCTGTCTCCATCTCAAGGTTCTCCATAAGCATCTTCACTCTTTTAAAGTAGCTGAGAATAACCTCTGCAACTTTTGAAGTCTTGCAATGGCAATCTCTACTCTGCTTTATCCCCTTACTGTTTTACTTTTATCAACTGCTTTGGCTACTACAAAAGCTAACACTGAAGGTATAGTCGTTTGAATGATTGTTTTGACAGCTTTCTTGATTATTTTTTCTATCAAAAATGTTTTCTTTTATGTTGATATTGTTTATGGCTGACTAAATTGAAAAGGGGATGCTCTATACGCGTTGAAAAGAGCAGTCAAGGATCCACAAGGCGTTCTTGAAAGCTGGGATCCGACTCTGGTGGATCCTTGTACTTGGTTTCATGTCACTTGTGACTCTGATAATCGGGTTGCCCGTCTGTAAGTTCCTTGAAATCGAATAAATCAATCAATCAATCTTTCTTTTTTGTTTGTTTATTCATTCATGTTTAGTTTATGGATAACCATGAGCTAGAGCCAATCCACACTGGAGCAAAAATTAGAACCCGTGAAATCTGATTGGTCAAAATTCATACAGAAGGAAAAGGACAACAAAATTTTCTCTGTTAATGCTGTTCATGCATGCAAGTGATTTAATTTTTGAACTCATAACTACATTACTCTTCCAAGACTGTATACATGTATGTATATACGAACCTTTTATTATTAAAGCGTTTATAAATATTGTAGGGACCTTGGAAATGGAAAGCTGTCGGGCAGACTAGTCCCCGAGTTGGGGAAGCTGGAACGTTTGCAGTATCTGTGAGCTTATCTTTTTACTGTTCGAAGCTCTCTATCTTTTTTTATTTAATTTCTCCGAGACAAATATATATATATATTTATTTATTTATTTATTTATTTATTTACTGTACAGGGAACTATACATGAACAACTTGGTGGGTTCTGTACCAGAGGAACTTGGAGGACTTAAGAGCCTTGTTAGCTTGGATCTTTATCACAACAACCTTACGGGGTCCATTCCTTCTTCACTCTCCAATCTTTCTAATCTCAGATTCTTGTAAGCATCAAAGACCCTTCTCAATCTTTGACTGATTGACGTCCGATTGGAATCAAATGGTTAAGAAGCAGTCTACAATCGTATGCAGGAGACTTAATGGTAACAGACTGAGTGGAAGGATTCCAAGGGAACTTACGAGACTTAGAAGCCTCAAGATCCTGTGAGTTTTAACATCTTATATAATCTCCAAAAACCTCTCTATTTCTCACATGAATCTAGATCATTTTACAGTGACGTGTCAAATAATGATTTGTGTGGAACAATTCCAACCTCGGGCACGTTCTCAAAGTTCTCGGAGGAAAGGTGCTATATTTCCACCCGTCCATTAATTTTAAAAGCAGATAGCATGGTTAGCCATATTTGGTTTAAATCCTAAGTTGGATTTTTTTTGTGAATGCAGTTTTATGAATAATCCAAGACTGGAGGGACCAGAATTGATGGGATTTGTGAGATACGATGTGGGAGACTGTAAATGACGCACCAAAGAGGCCGATATTATGACCAATTCCGTATTATTGTCTCTTTATATGGAAATGGCTACGTCCTTTTCTAATTTTAGAAACTAAGTAGGACATTACAGCAGGATAATGTTCTTGCATTAAGTGGAGATGTCCTTATCTTCACGCATGTTATATTAAGTTTTCAACCATTGTACTTGTCATTTCATCATAAAACAAAAATGAAAACCCATAAAATCATAAAATTCCTAATTTTAAATATTGAACATTGTGTAAACAGAGCCTTCTCAAGGTCGTCTTGCGATAGACTACAACAGAATTAGAATCATTTCAAATGCATTGCCGGGAATAAAATGGGATATTTAGCTATTAATTCCGATGTGAAGATACAAAATTCCTTCTTGAATAATGGAACACATGGCCAATTATCTCATTAACTTTATGCCCACTTTTCAGGATAAATAAAGAGAAGGATGACAAAGTAGAGACCAAAATGAACGAATAGACAAGGAGATATATACACATTTCTTACCCGTACGACATTGTGTGAGACAATCTCACCTCTAGAAATATTCCCAGCAAGTCAGGAAAACCTACAAGCCATAACATTTACTCCATACCTGTGTCCATCATAAGCATCATCAGGAAAAAGGAAAACCAGATTGCCAAACATACTTTGATTTCATGCATTTTGGTCATACAAATAAAAAACGATGAATACAGAGATGAGATACTTGTCCTAAAACATGTTCTTTGAAATCCACATTACTTAGTTACAACCTATACCTCGCAAAGAATACTTTACTCAAGTTCACTTCATAAACACCAAAAACCTCATCTCCATATCTAACAGTAACATATTTTATTTCTCAATATGTTAAAGAAAATTGATTACTAGCCAATAGAAGAGCAGAGATTGGTTAATATATAATCTCCTCTAGTGCTTACCCAGAAGATACCTCAATTGCTGTCACGTTGACATGTTAGGTGAAATAAATTATACTGATAAAAAAGAAAAATAATAACAGAACTTGGTTATTAATTACCTGTAATTTTGACAACCTGGGCAACAGTTTTGGAATCAGTTGAGGGTGACTTCTTGTTAGGTAAAGATATTGGTGACAGAGGAGGTGATGATATCACTAAATTCTGTGGCTCGGAAACATCTAAGGAAGTCATTTTACGATCCCTTGAGGGTATGGAAAAACTACGAGTGATTGCCTGAGTAGGTGTTGGCAATGGAGATGCTGCATTTGACATGGTTGATCTATTGGTAGCCAAAGGCATTTGAACTTTGGGCATCAAAGGAGCTGAATGACCAACAGGTCTTGAAGACTGGGAAATAGAGTTGGCAGGGGGTCTTGGAAGTTCATGAAGTTCACTTATCTTGGGTGAAGACATAAAAGTAGGTGAAGCACGTGGCGAAATTTTTGGAGATGAGGTTGGTGGTTGAGCCATTGAACCTCGTAAAATTGGTCCAGATGACAAGTGGGGATATTGCTTTAAGACAGGTTTTAAAGATGAAGGCATACTTGTAATTGGACCAGAATAGGATTCTCTTTTGATTTTTTTATAATCAGAAGCACCTGAAGGATCAAACTGTGAAAAAAACCCACCTGCCAAAGGAGGAGGTAGCTGACCTGATGTAGTAAAATTATTGTTCTCTCCGAGGACAGACTGTGCAAAAGATCTGGAAATTTTCTCATCACCCGAACTTTTATCAAATTTTGTTCGGTCCAAGGGGGATGAATGCCACATATTATGAGAATGTCCACTCAAACTTGATTTTAGTGGTTCAGGAACTGGACTACTTGATCCTGGAGAATTTGAACTCTTTGTAGCTGCTGGTGTTGGTAGTACGTATGTGTTGAACTTCCGAGAAGATGATGGTTGCATTTGCTTAATCTTGTCAATAGGATCAGACTTATATTCAGCATATATAGGCACTGACTGGCTTCCTAACTTGACATTCCTGCTAAAAGAAATAGATCGCCTATAACTTCTATCCAGATTTTCCTGTACAAATGCCAAAGATATAGAATAAAACCCATTAATACTTCTTCACTGCACCTCAAAGATCAGATGCACACACTATGAAATAAAAGAGAGCTGTTCGTCATTTTCTATGCAGTGCTAGTAATATCAATTTCAAATCACTTGATTAATGAAATAACTCAGAAAAACTATTGAAAAAATATTAAAAAAAAAAAGATCAAACACCTATCTGATCTGACCCATAGGGCTATGTTATCACATATAAATTGTCAGTAGTGCAAATTCCAATACCTTTGCAGTCTCCACAGGAGCAACTCGGGGAAATGTAATGTCTGCCTCATCCAACTGCATATATCAATATACAGTCAACTTACAGGTCTAATGTAATTCATCTCTAGATGTAGAAATGACTACGATCCACAAGGTAATTGTATGATCCCTCAATGATGTTCAAAACAGTAATTATATAAATGCTATAAGGGCATAATTCTCTACCCAGGAAATAAATACTGATTTATTAACAAAAAGACAATATCTGCTTTCCATGCATGAATTAGCTTCACATGTACATTTGGCTTATCTCTCATTTCTTGCAACATAAAACATGAAAGTGCTATATGATTATTAGACTTGTCAGAATTGATGTATGAGCACATTTGTTATACTAACTATGGCTCCAAAGATAAGATATGAGCAAATTTGTAGTCCAAATGATTTTCAAAATGTTATGGGTATGTTTGTCATTGTAATTATAATTCAAAATGTTCAGGTAAGGGCATACTTGTTAGCCTAACTATGATTTTAACTATTAAGTCATGGCCATAATTGTTATCCTAACAATGATTCAAAATATCAAGATATGCACATATTTGTCATCCTAACTATTAGCCACAATGTTAAGATTGCAAGCATCCAAATGATTTCCATCCATAAGGGATTTAACAGAAAAGAAGTTAATTAGCTTTGTCCGCCAGATACAGAACACAATATATTTCTACCTCCATTGAGTTTCCCAAAGTAGAAACATTCTCCTGGTCATTTTGTCCATAGTCAAAACTTAATTCCCCATCACCGTGCGTATCAGAGCTGTAATTGTCGTCATCGCCATCATCCCCATCATCATCTTCAAGTCCACTAAATTCATAATCAATGTGCTGTTGTTCCGTAACCATTTTCACATGTGGCTCTATTGCCTCAAGAGACTTAAGAGCCTTCTTGAAGAAACACATCTGCTTCCAGACAGAGGAAAAGAATCATATTAAACATTATCCAACACAAGAACATTTGATAAAGATGACATGGAAAAAGAGGAAAGGAAAAACCTGAGCAGCATGGTGTCTAGCTGCCTGTGTAAGAAGACTCCGAGATTGTCCTTGCTTCAGAGATTTCAAACGAAAAACAAATAAGGTTGCCTCATCATCATATTCATCATAAGCTGTTTGCAACTGTTGCATAGAAAAAGTTTCTCCTTTCCCACTTCTTGACCTTCCTTTTTCTCTTTGCCTTGTTACCATGTAATCATAGACTTTTCTGTAGATCATTTACCAATATGAGAAAACAGGTTATCTAAAAGGTTGATTGTGCTCATATTAGTGCACATTTAAAGATGAATTTTGAACCTCTTTTCATCACATCGTCGCTTCATCTCCTGCATCATCATAAAATAACAAAAGTTGATGTTCATTCAATAAAATGCTAAAACAGGTGATACACAAACAGTGCTGTAATACGTGTAAAAGAAACAAAAATAAGAATGAAATAGTTCTCCCATGGAAATATTATTGATTATCATTTTTCAGTTAAGAAAATGGTAGGCCAAATGTTGGAAAGCACAGAAGTCCTTGCAAAGAAAGTTTTGAGATACCAATAAATTCCAACAAACAAAAGTTGAACATTCATTTCCTATGTATTGAAGAATATATATACATATCTTGCACAAATTTTGGGTGTTTGAACACAACCAAAGATCTTGGTTGAGCTGTAGGCATTCTTTGCCTAGTTCTAGTTAGCACAATTATGAAAAGAACGATAAAGTTCTTTGCAATATAGGATGATTAAAAAAAAATTAACATGCAGGTTTCACATATGGCATAATACATCAAACTTACCATTGGATGCTTAGGTAAAATATCAAATATTCCATAAAGAACAAACCTCAACTGTTTGAAGTTCATTAAGAAGAGACTCTGATGGGATTGTGATTGTCTGGAAGATATGAGAGCGCTGAAATATGAAAATAACAATTATTACCAGGGTGGGGTCAGATATACAATTTTGTGACAGCTCACAGTTAAAAAAAGGACTCACATAGTTATCAACAAGTTTCTGAAGTTCAAACTGCACTTTTCCCAGCATTAGCAAAACCTTACCTGAACAGAAACACAAAGAACTTAACATTTCATTTTCTCTCCTTCTGAATGCTGAGAAACAACATAATGAACTTGAAAACTGAGTAGTAACATATTTTGGAGTAAGAAGACCAAGCAATAACTTGTCATTAAATAATTACAACTTTCTGAATCATAACAAGAATATGAAAACAATTCATGATTTCCATGTTGGAGAAACATCAACTTCTTTGAGAATGTAGCTTAAGAGCAGATAAATAAATGGATTATTCCATTTGAAGAATACACAAAACAACCTCAGTAGTGAGTAAAGTTAACTTATCTAATCAAAGACATGAGTTAGGATGTGATTTAAAGAGCTCGAATTCACAAGAATGTGGTTTGTACTAGGTTCAAACAACTGCTACATTTTGAGGCCTAATAACGCTTCAAGTCATCAGATTTGAGCAGTGCAACAAAGGCAAAATAATAAAAAAAATATATATTTAAATTTGTATATTCAAACAGACACCAGAAATAAATATAAACCTACAAATGAAAACTCATCTTTTCAAAATATTCTATTAAAATACATCTTAAGGTGAAAAAGAAAAACTACTAAACAAATTATGGCAGGATATATGTTCACAATGAATTATAAAATGAAACAATAGCAGAAGGGCAAGCTAAATTCATTTACCACTATCTTCATTATCATTCAATGCAGTTTTCTCAAGAAGACAGGCACCAATTTCCTGCAATGACTCCGAGAATTCTGAGAGAAAGATACCCATAGTATAATTCTTAATGCAAGCAAATAATACTACAAATACGAAAATTTTAGTTCAGAGGTATATCAACATTATCAAAGTACCATAAACACTATTTTCTGTTGCTGCAGCTGCCGAGAGTAAGCTATCATAGCAGTCTCTCATGTCATGCATGTCCTATAAACATTACACACAATCCAAGTTACTAATAGCATATATGGTTAGATTATTATAGTTAAGCATTAAATTTTTATCCACTTTTCACAACTTGACTCAACAATAATAATGTTGCTAAAAGCTTCATATTAACATTGAATAATCATTCAGATCCAGAACCAACTTTAAAAGTGTAATTATCTTATAATTAAAACAAAAACAAAACATTAATGATTCAGTTTCTTCAAAATTCATAAAAATAATACATTTCACAAACGATAATCCTAGCCTCATGTATGGCAACTGAAAATGAAAAGAAAACAGTAAAAATTCCCAAAAAAAAAAATCGCTTCTTTCAAAATTTTCAAGGAGCAAAGAAACGCATAAAGAAAAAGAGGTGTACCTGATAAGCCTGAGCCAACTCGTCCAAGTGACCGAGAGGCCGAAGATCTCGTCGGTCCTTAGAATCACCGTGCCTGTGACCAAATGTGAAGCGCAATCTTCCCAGCGAAGTCTTCATTTTGGATTCGGATGTGTATACCTTTCTTCTTCCTTTCAAAGACTCAGTGAAATCAAATCAAATCAAATCAAATCATACAATTCTCTTTTCTTCTTTTTGTGGTGTTGGTTGCCAATCTAGACAGACAGCACAATTTGTGTCATTTTTTCGAAATAAAATAATAACTTCAGTCTTCCAAACTTCAAATTACCTTCCCGGCAGGCTTACGTCAAAAAAATAATAAAGAATCGTTGTTTCTTGACTTGTTCATTTCTCTGGAAAAAATAATAATTTGTGATTTATTATGGTTGGAACTTTAAGGTTTAATTAGAAAATGTAAGTCGCCATCAGCATTTCCTGTCATAAAAGCTTACGCTATTGGTGTGAAGAAGATAATTAATCATTGACCAAATAATATAATGATAAAAAAAATGCATTAAAATAAAGAAAATGTGAGCGTCGAAATTACAATAAAGAAGAAACGGAGCATCACAGCGTTGACCGGCGCGGATGATTGGGTGATGAGAAATTGATGTTGCTTTTTTCTCGTGAAATTAGAATGATTTCCACAAAGTTCTAAAGTGTGCTGGACCATGATTGTTCAGTTGAAATTAGATGAGCCCAAAAGAACACGGGGATTGAACGAAATAATGGGGGGGAGACCTCGACTAGAGACTTTCTCCAGTCAACAAAACGTGTTTCTTGGAGATCAAGGATCCGGATATGTAAATATAGCTGCATCTTCAAATTCAGAGGAAAAAAGCAAAAACCTCTAAAAGGGGCCGCCGCCGCTGTATGGTTTAAGAAGATTCACGTGTATTTGGTCGCAACAACATCCACATTCACATGTTGGCATTATACGAGGACTAGAGATTCAACAAATGGTGGAGCATTTGATGTTATGTTTGAGAAATTTGGAGCCAATTTCAAAGCAATAACACAGTTGGGGGGGAGAAACATGCAATACTTGTATCGCACTCTCACCATACGAGTGAGGGACAGATAATCAGTAATGCTTGACCGTTGTGTAGACAAAACTAACTGACCAGATTAGCCACTGGTCCCTACATCACCAGCAAGGTCCAAAAGAACAAAAACTCCCAAGTTTAAATGCTAGATAAACATTATTCATGTTTTGCTTTTTCAGACAAAGGTCAAAAAGTTACTTGTACCTATCAGATTTTCATCCATAGCAGGTAAAGATATTTCAGAAGATTAAGAAAATTTTGAATTATAGGGACAGATGATAAACTTAGAGCGAAAAAGACGTAACTAAAATTCTTAGAGCTGGCATTAATGAAGCCGAGTGGTCCTAATTTCTTTTGATGAAGAAAGCGGAGAACCAGAGACTCGTAAGAGAATTTACTGCGAAACCGAAGGCGGAGAAGCATGGAGGAGGAGGGCTGCACACGGCACATCTATTTCACATGGCTGGCTTCCAAAACTAGTAAGAAATTTCTCATATATCCTGTTCTGTCATTTGACATGATTATATTCTACTAAATAAAATCAAGTTTTTTATTGAAAAAGAAAAAAAAAAAAAAAGAGGAAGAAGAAGAAGTGCTGCACAATATCACAAGAATGCTACTGTATTCATTTCAATTTTAGATCAACGGCTTCCACGAGAATACAAGTATTACAGAAGCCGCACGTTCTTAGCCGCAAATTTGATTATATATAGGGGTGAAAAACATACAGGATTCTAGAAAAAAAAAATTATTTTTTTATTTGCACAGCTATGATCCAAGATGGTTGATTAAATTCAGAAAGGTAGAGTAACCAGGGTGGTTTTTCTCATCCACGTTATATAATTACATGAGATCAGTAATAAGTAGTCAGCAAACCTAACCAAGCATCTATATATATATATCGTCTTCAATGGTTAGTCCAATATTATTGAACTTTGTTAACACTCAGCTATGATAAAATTCTAGCAGTTCTACAGAATTACATATGCACACAAAAGCCCCAGATCAATGAATCGCTTATGGTCACGAAGTCAGTGGATTGTACAAAAGCTAAGCATAATGCAATGACAGAACTCGGTAAACCTCCATACACAGCGATTACTAATCAAAATCTTACTTTGGAACATGTTACAAATTGATGTCCACTTTAACATGACAAAACAGAGCAACAAAAATTTCCCGTCATCTTCAACAATCTCCCAATTATTTAGAAAGAAATTCCTCCTCAAAATAGTTGAGAAGGGGAAAATTTTATCAACCCTCAACCAGTTCCTGAAAAAATTATCATTATTATTATTGTTATTATTTTCTTTTTGGTTTGTCAGGTAGATCAGAGAACAGATAAACAAAAACCCAAGTTGCAAGCTTTTTAATCACCAGCTACACACACAAAAAAAAAAAAAAAAAGCTTCAGATGGAGCTACTTCATGAAAGACACAACAATAAAGCCAACCTGGGGTTGATACCATTTATGGGCTCAAGCAATAAATCTATGCAACTGCAGCCATTGGCACAGATCGGTAGCATGCCCTCTTTGCAGCACGGACGATATCTTCAACCTGCAAAACAAATGCCCAAAAAAGTAAGTTATAACAAAAACATTAACTGGCATTAAAATACCTCTTAAACCTAAATACATATCCAATAAATCAATTGCCATAAGATACAAAGACAGGATCTACATATATCTATGGGACAGATCAGCTTAACAAGAGACCACGCTTTCAAAACATCTACCAACAGGCAAGTAGCTCAGTCCATCAGAACTCAGAAGCTAGTAAAAGTGATCAAACAACAAGAATTCTAGAAAATGGATGACCTGTGGGACAGCCATTCTCTCCAGATTGGCGGCGTATGGCATGGGCACATCAGCTCCAGCAATCCTCTCAACTGGCGCATCAAGATATCCAAAGCTCTCTTCAATAACAGATGCACTGTTTGGATAGATAGAAAAGCATATTTGCAAGAGTATCAAGGCACCTGAAAACTAATTAGCAGAGGTTATATATCCAAGTTGGAAGAAAACAAACCAGATTTCGGCACCAACTCCATGTTGAGGAAACCCTTCTTCAACTGTTACCAGTCTGTTGGTTTTCCTGACAGAAGCATTGATTGTGGATCTATCTAGTGGCCTGATTGAGCGCAAGTTTATGACCTATATTAACAGATTCAGGGATAAAATCCTATGAACTAAAACCTGAGACATTGAAAAGTACATATTGTTTTTTTTTTCCCGTATCAACATACCTCAGCGCTGATTCCTTCCTTTGCCAGTATCTCAGCAGCCTGAAAAACAAGCAATAAAAATATACCCAAATGAATACAAGAAAAATATGACCTACTGACATACTTAAAAAGTAAAATTTTAAATGGAATCACAAGTGTTAATTAGTAAATGAACTTTAACAAAGCACAGAATTATATAACAAATCCGGTGAAACAAAATAGTCATTTAAGGTGCTGTCAATACAATCTTTAGCCAAATCTTCATATAACCTTAAATCAAAACACAGCATATGATACAAGATGACAATACAGCAGTCTGCATTTAAACGAGCTCCAGAAAGGCAACAAATACCTTGAGTGAAAGGCCCACCATCTTTGAGAAAGCTGTGATAGTTACATCCTTTCCTTCTCTCTCAATCTGTTAGATATAGATAATTGCAAGGTAAATATAAATGCAAAGACAATATGATTATAACAGAATGTGAGTGACAGACAATTACTGATAGCAGAGACATCAACAGCAAGCAAGACTTAACAGAAGTTCCAACGTTTCAGGACCATTACCTTAGCTTTTCCAATTGGAAGACAAAAACTCGAATCAAGAACTTCTACTGAAACAGGGAAGGACTCACCATATCTGAAGTACGAAGTATCAAGTTAACAAAATCTTTGAAAAAGAAAACTGAAAATTACAAATTATACATTAAAATTAGACACTGAACCAAACTACTTACAGCAACTCATTTTCGAGGAAAACAACAGGATCAGGATCCCTTATAGCGGCCTTTAGCAGTCCACGAGCATCTTCTGAACTATATGGTGCCAGTACTTTTAACCCAGGGCAAGAGCCATACCATGCTGCATAACACTGTAAAGCAAGCCAAAAGAAACATTCTTGAATACTAGGCCCCCATTTACAAAGAACCAAATATGTGTTAGAAAAATCAAAAGAAATTTAAGGGTGATTACAGGGTCACATACCAGACATAAATAGACACAATTTAGATTAGGAAGGAAAAGAAAAACTAATTAAGTGAAAGGACAAAAACAAATCTGAGGATCCACACATGAGAGTGCTGGGCACCAACTCCAGCAGCTGCGCCATTAGGCCCTCTGAATACAATGGGAACAGATATCTGACCAGCAGACATGTAATTTGATTTTGCAGCAGAATTAATGATGTGGTCAATTGCCTGTAACAGAAGCAACAACAACAAACAAGAGATATTCATCAAGAGAATATCATTAGGAAATAATACAATGTAGACAGTAAAAATCATATTAGCAGGTACAAAAATCCATCACCACCAATGTAGAAGATAGACAACACCTAGAAGAGGAATTATTTGCGCCCATGCCTCAAACATCTCATAGTTTACAAAAATTTCATGATTAAAACTACAATTACAATGATAAGATCACAAAACACTAGGGGTGAGCAAATAACCCGTTCAAAACTGGAACCAGTAGAAACCCGGCTGTCAGTTCTGGCTCCTACCTGAAACTGAAAATAGGTTCCGGTTGTAAAATAGGAGAACTGGCAAGTTCTGAGTCTGGTACCAGTTCCCTGCTGTAGGGAAACAGAACTGCTTCATAAGCTCCAATTATGATACTGGGTAGGGTATCTAATCTAGAACTTAATTTTTTTAACAAAACATAATACAACATCACTTTGTGCAATACAAAACAAAGCGTTTTAAGATATATTATATCTCCATCAATTCCAATCATTTTCCCAATTCTCTAACTTCCTCTTTTCACTTTAGTTTCCTTTTAGTTTATCTCATTTACCACATCGCATCGTCATGTCTTCCCCAATGCAGTCGACCTTCATTGGAAATTCTTTTGTTAAATTTGATTATTCTCCGATTCTTTCTTGATTATTCATCATAGATTATAGATAAGCATTTTACTAATTAGGGTTTGGTTTGAGTTTGGGGTTTGTTATATATTAGGGTTTGAATTTGATTAGTCTATTATCACAATCTCAATGATGTCATTTTTGTTTCTAATTATTCCCCTTCTCTTTATCAATTGCACTGGGCAGGCCCAAAGCTCATTTGTTCAACCAGAAAAAAAATTATTGGGCTGAGCAAAATTCAGCCTGAATCAGGCCTGGGCAAAATTTTTGCCCAAAAATATATTCGGGCTCAGGCTTGAATACCATAGGGCCTATAATTATTACTTAGGGTAAACTTATACCTGATACAAGATATGATTATACACTAAGTATAAGATAGAATAGTCACGTTTCCCAAACACATCCTTTGTGCATTAAGTCTAAATTAATTCAGCCCTAACCTATTTTCCTCTTCAACAATCGGTACTCCTCACAAATCACAGTCACTCCCCCAAATCTGAGCATGCCGGCCAACAGTCCATATTTGTTGCTCATTTTCAAGCATAACAAGAATGAAACTTAAATGCATTGCCTGTTTATGTAGCTAACCTTGAAAGCAGCTAAAAGAAACTCATTTGTTTAGTGTATTTTGATTGTCCATTTTCTGTCAATTGATGATAACGCTTTAACAGGTTTTATAACTATTAAGGATTGAATTGGTTATGGCTTTAGCTATATTATCCACTGATGGAATATAGAGTTTTCGAGCTTGCAAAGCCAAAACACTTGTGTTCTGAATTTCTTATTATTTGTAAGATTTGAATCTTCTTTTTGTGATGATGAAGCTTCTGTGGTTTTGGAATTGTTTATTTTGAGCTTCAAGTAACGAGATTACCTCGGTTGAGGAGAATATAATATGTTATCATTAAATGGTTATTGATCCTTGCTCTCCGTCACAGTTTAGGATTATATCATATGTTTAAAAGGCCTGAAACAGTGTTATAGTTTTCTAAGGAATGAACATCATAGATGAACATTGTTATCTATCGCATGAACATCATAGATGAAGGTTGTTATCTATTGCAGTATATTGAAGGCACCGAGAAAAATAGAAAATCTAAAGTTTGTAAAATGTGATGATAAGGTGCAACTCATGATTTTAACTTGTGTAGTTTGTTGTAGAAATATCATTATGTGGGGGCAGTTAGGCTAATACTTTTGTTTTGTCAAGGAAGAGAAGAAAAATTTATAATACATTAGTTTATTGTTACATTCTTGGTTATTTAAGTGATAATTTTTAATATGAAGGGATTATGTTTAATTTTACCTACCAGGTCCATTTTGTTCCATGATTATTTTATGATTGTAACTTAATTCTTCACACTTTGGAGTCATTACATTTTCTTTGTTTTTGTTAGAGATAGCCAAGTTTTACTGGATTTTTCTGTTCTTTGTTTTTGTTACAGATAGCCAAGCTTTACTGGAATTTTCTGTTGGATCGGTCTTTCCAGAAAGCAGATTCCACAAGTTGCAATCTTACTTTTTGGAAAAAAATACTAGCTATTTGCACTGTCAATACAAAATACAAAATCCACATTTATAAATACTTACTAGGTTTTAAAAGAAAAATGTATGAATGATTTCATATGTATAAAAGAAAAACATACTGGCTGATTAGTTTATGTTTATTTATTCTTTTCTTTAACCACTATTATGATTGGCAGTTTTTAAACTGAATAAATGCTAAAAAGGTTTTAAAAGAAAAATGTATGAATGATTTCATATGTTAGAGAACCAGCCCAAAATAGGGCCAAAAAAATTAATAAACCGGTATAAACAAAAAATCTAAGACCCAAATGGGTAGACCTGAAGCCTGTGCCCAACATTTTTTCTGGGTCTGGGCTTGAACAAACTAGGCCCGATTGACAGCCCTAACTGTAATTGTAGCTTGATTGGGTTAGAAACTAAGCAGTACATGCATGTTAAAATGAATTGACTATGTTAGACCTCTCAGAGATTTTCAATGGTTAATTTTGACTTATTCTCTGGTTGCAACATAATCAATACTAAGTTCATATATTATGTTAGCAATGCTAATTTTTATGACATGAATGAAAGTTCATATATGTTATTGTTTACTCTAGGATGTACAACTTCATTTAAAAAGTTCATGGCATAAAGTTCTTTCTCGGTGAAATTTGTAATCTTTTTGGATCTTCTATTTATTTCCATGTGGTTCTTATCTTCAACTTTTAGAAGTTATCGTGGGCATGCCTTCCACAATCTTATGCCTAGCAAGCATGCTCTCTTTAATGCTTTTTATTTAGTGTCAATAAACTTTCATTCAAGAGAATGTCAACACAGATAAGGTTTTAAATGAGCTGAAAGCGCAGGTGGTCAGCCTACATATTTTCATTTTATTAATTTCTCTGTCTTCTTGTCATAAAACCTTTCAAATAATTAGTAGGTATAGTATTTAGTAATAAAGTTTATGCAAGAAAAAGGTGTTGTGTGTTTAGATGTTTCATCTAGATGGAACTCTACATGTCTAATGATAGATGTTGTCCTGAAAGTCAAAAAAGTATTTCAAAAGTAGGAAGATAAGGATACGTCCTATAGCATTAAATTGTCAAATGAAAACTCTTCGGCTGAGGATTGGGAGAATGCAACTGTATCTGCCAAATCCCTAAGAAAAATCATGACGCCACCAAAAGGATGTCGGGTTCAAAATATGTGACATATAATGCTTATTCCCATGAGATAGTTGGTATTGTTACATCCTTGCATGCTTGGGAACATGACCCTAATCCTTATATGCACAACATGACTAAGAAAATGAGAGACAGATTTGAAAGTACTATGGGAGAAGCAAACATGGTGGTACTGATTGTTTGAACGTATATTTGGTTTCTATGAGCATGTTTGTTCAAATATGCATATACAAGAAGGTGGAGCTTCACGTCCTTCTCAGGCCATAGTTGCTACCGATCAGTTTGGCATTGTTGGTTGTGATGACAAGAAGTATGACACACTTAAGCATGCATTTGTGATGAAAATGCAACAAGAGGGACAGGGTCAAAACAAAACAGAGTTGGAACAATACCTTGAGGAGGACTGTGAAGATGGTCAAAGTAAGTTGGATCTACTGCGTTGGCGGAAAAAGAATGCTACAGAATTTAAAGGTCTCTCCCTTGTGGCAAGTGATGTTGTTAGGATTCAATAACAATAATAATTATTATAATAATTAATAATATTAGGATTCAACAATAATAACTATTATAATAATTAATTAATTATTATAATAATTATTATTATAGAATCCTAATATATGTGTTTGCTATTCTGGTGTCCATTGTAGCTTTCAAGTCAACCTTCAATACCATACGTCATGTACCTAACCAATTTAGGAGTGGTTTAACTTCATTTATTGCATAAGCGTTAATTTATGCACAAGATTGGTTAAGATCTTTGCCTATTCTAATCCAAGTCGAGCATTACTTCGAGGATGGAAAGTTGAATAATTTAGGTAACTTGTATTGTTCACAACGTAACTGTAATATCAAACTATAGTATTTAAACTTAGTTAATATCTCTCTAAGATATTTCATTCAATGTATTTAACAAACTAATTTAAATTCTTGTATTTATTTTTGCAGAAATGTGTGGATTAGCCCAAGAAATTTTAACTGCAACTTGTGACTAATTGACATGGACTACTAATACATAATTTCATATGTTGAGTTGTGAGTGCATTATTCAGTTTATAGTTATTAGAGTTGCGTTTGAGTTTGTATAGATTTTGCTTTTACTATGGTGCTATCTTTGTTTTAATCATTTAAATTTTGGGTGTCTAAGAAATTGATGTGTTCTTCTTCTTTTTAGGGCAATTTTATTTTTAAGTTAAAAGTTTTAATTGCAGTTGCAAAATTTGTGAAGGTGAGAACTATAGTTGGTGTGATTTTGGGTGACTAGAAGTTATTGCACTCATTTATTATCTGTTCTCTTTTTGTTTCAAGTTCCCTTAAGCTTTTGTTTTTGATGTGAGGTTTCACTTAAATCAAGTGTCCCAAATTAAAGAAGAAAGTTTAATTGCCATGCTATTAAGTTGAAACCTACCTGTAATCTACATTCATAATAAGTTTAATTTGTATCCCAAGTAACCAAATAATGTAGCCTGCCCTGTCATCCTTTCTTTGACTTGAACATCTATGTTATCCAAGGAGCTCAAAGTAACCAACAATCACAATTAAACTACATTGGTGGTGGAAGTGGTGTTATGTTTGAAACTGATGAGGCATGAAAAGAATTTTGAAATACAGACTTGAAGACAGTATTGCTGAAATTGTAGTTAATGCCCTTGCTAAACAAAGTTTATTTTATCAACAGAAGATGCACATGATGCAAATCCAGAATGTACTCTTTTTTTTTTTTTTTTTTTTCTTTTTGTGGCTTGTATTGTTTATTTTATCAACAGAAGGTGTCCATGAACTACAGGCTTGTATGGTTTATCTTGCTACAAGATGTTGTAAACTGTTTACATGTATCCAATTATGGTTGCTTTAAAAGCTGCAAATCAGTGGTTGGTTTGGCAGCGGCATAGGATTTGAAAAAATAGGTTATGGGTAGGTTGCAAGTTGTTTGTATAAACTTTCTACAAAAAATTAAAGTTAACAAAAAAAAATGTTAAAAAAAAAAAAAAAAGGTTACCAGAACCTACTAGCTCAATCCAGGTAAGAACCGACCTTAATCAGCTCGTTCCTAATCTAGAAACTGGTCATTTCCAGTTTCAGTTCCTTAATTTTTCATACCCAGATCTGCTCACCCCCTCATTTTATTCATTATTCTTCTTTTCCAAAAAAAAAGCGTTAGTTGAACATACATAGCTCTAGCCTTGATGAGCATAGACTGGCACTTTAATAAACTAAGGCAATCTAACATTAAACCAGCTAACCTGCATAGCGAAGTTAAACGTCATAAACTCCACAACAGGCTTGAGGCCATAGTAAGCTGCCCCAACTCCAATACCAGTGAAACCAGCCTGCAAAGCCATGTAACAAAATTTACAATATGCAAATAATTGTCTACAAGAATTGAAACAATTACATTCATCAGATTTTTAATGATTAGTATAAGCTTTAGCAGTATGCTATACCAAGAGTGAGAGGTGATCATTACTAATTCCTTAACTGATTCAGAAACAACAAAGCACAATCAAGTCAAATAAAAGCAATTACCTCAGTGATTGGGGTATCAAGGACCCTCTCAGGACCGTACTTGTCCAAAAGCCCTTTGGATATCTGCCTCAGAAAAAAATAAAATCTGATAAATAGAAGTAAATAAACTTGTATGGCCTTAAACAAACATACAGTACAAAAGATAATCTCCTAAGAAGAAGGTCTAACCTTGTAAGCACCCTGATATTCCCCAACCTGCATTCAAAAGGCAAAAATGAAATAATAACATAAATAGAAAAGGAAACAAATATGTAAAAAACATAATTCAAGATCGTATCTTGTCACCTCTTCACCCATCAAGAAGACTTTCGGATCCGCAGACATCTCCTCATCCAGGGCAGAGTTTAAAGCCTCTCTAACCGTTATCTGCTCCAACAAAATCAATATTTCAGTTAATTTAGGAAGTAGAACAGCATGCCTTAAAGAAGAAAGACTGAAAAAAAGAGATGAATTCTCAAATAACCTCTCCCAAAAAGGAAAAACACTTGATTAAAGTTAAACGAAGAAAATATACATAATAATTATTAAGAAAATAAGCATGTAACTATTAAATCCACATAGTTAAAACCCAAGCAAATCACAGTGTTCTTATAATAAAATTCCATAACCAATATGAACAAGGAACCTAATACCCAATATGAACCTATAAATAATCATAAAACAAACATATCATCCTAATGCCAAATTCAAAACAAAACGCAAAAACAATTAGGTACAAGGCACAATCACCACTTTAGCTTCAGAAGAATAACTCCTAAAAGCCGACACAACCGGGCGTAATCTCTGAAAAAAAAAAAAAAAGAGAAAAAAATTAAATAGAATAAAAAAAAAAAAAGCACACACAAAAGGAAATTATGAAAAGGGCGCACCATCGCCGGAGAAAGTCCAGCAGCCATTTTCCGTCCGATAATTGCAAACATGCTTGTCTGTTTCCCTTAGAACCTGCTCCAATTAACAAAACCGTAAGTTGAAGTACGGTTGAAACAAAATATTATTAAATTACAGAAATCATTTAACATGCAAATCAAATGAATGAGTAGTGTTAAACACCAGATATAAAATCGAGCTCAAAAGAAAATGGAAGAGATTCGCGCACAGAAGACGTACCTCGAGATTAGAGTGCGTAAGATCCGATCGGCGATCCGAGTTATTATAAATGAACAGATTATATTAGTTTTTTATTTATTTTAATTCAGTTGATATTTGACGAACACTTAGCAATTTAATTTGTAGCCTTTGACTTTTTTTTCTGCCTTTATTCGCTTGACTGTCCGGCTGCATTTGGCTAAGGATGAGCTTGACACCTGAATGTCCCAATTAGCCCGCACAGAATAATCAATAAATAACAGCCGTTGATGCAGAAATTTAACAATAAAAAAATAAAAAGGGTAGGTGAAGAAAGGTGTACACCTGCACATCTAACTACTTCCTTGGGCTGGTATAATATATATTATATTTAATTATTTATTAATAATTATTCTTATATTTAAATTTATTTAAAGTTAGTGGTAAATAATAATATAATAATCCAAAAATTATTTAAGGCCTCTCTTCGACGTGTTGAATGTATAGAGGATTAGAATATTAGGCCATTGAATTGGGCGGACTGCGAACGAACGAAAAGGCCCGTACACATCAAGGGTCCAATAAATGATGGCCCAGTGAAGCAATACCTAAAACTGGAACAAGGACTGAGCGAGGGACACGCGGTGGGACTGGGACGAGAGTGGCGGAGGGATGGGTGGAATTGGAGTATTTTGGGGGACAAGAGTGATGGAGATTGTGAAGAAGCACGACTCTGGTGGACTTGTTTGGAAGAGAATAAAGCTTACTTCTACTCGTAAAGCCAACGCCAAGAAGCGTCTTCTTCGAGTTTGGCAGGTAGATTCTTACTCTCGTTTTTTTTTTTTTTTTTAATTTCTATGGTTTATGCTTCAGCTTCACAATCAATATGATATTTCCTTTTTTTCTTTCAGTTATTTAAATTAGTTACTGTTTTGGGCTAATAAGCGTCAGTTGAATCACTGGGTTATGTTGAAGCATCCTCTAGTCTGTATTGGTTTTTATAGAATGTAAGATAAGGGCTGGTGACAATATGCGAATTAGAAATTTTTTTACTTGCAAGTGTTATTAATGTGGTGAGTTTTCATTTTTAATGAGTTTTCTTAGTTATTGTATACCATATTATTAGATTTGAGTTTCTGTATGTTCAACATTAAAAATCTAGCACTCTTGTTTAATCGGGTGCACGTTATTAGATTAATTTGTACATTTATTTACTATATTTTTCAAATTAGTGTTTGCTTTTAAATTTTTTCATGAGAAATTTTTTTTTTTTGGGGGGGGGGCTTAATTCTGCAATTTTTTGGTAACCTAGATATTTGATTGGATTATCATATTAGCTGGATGAGTTTTGCTTTACCTGGGGTGGAACTTGGAATAGGTTTCTCTATTGTATTGTTAGATTTTTTTTATAAAAATTCTTGTGCTTGAATGTGATAGAAAGTGGATGCTCGTTTCAAGAATATCCTGATATTGAAACCTAAGCCATGATTGCTGACTAAAACCTAAGCATGGGCAATTGAGAGCAGTTGAGGTTTTCATTCTCTGTCATAAGAACTAGAAGGTTAAGGTCAACATTATCTAGGTCTGTTAGGTGAAGTTAAGTTTTGTACAACATGGGGCTTGTCAAAAACATACTAATTTAATCTTTGAACACCTCGATTGGGCAGTGATTATTATAACTTTATGAGTAAGCATAGTTATGGGAAGTTCGTAGTACTGATGCATAGTGAATTATACAAATGAGCCTATGACTTATGTGGTACAGCTTGACTTAATTAAATTAAGGTTTCTGGTTTTTTTTTGTCCGGTAGCCATCTATTTGTTGTCATGCCAAGGTCAGGTTGAATGGATAACATATGAATCCACGTTTCTATTTTTCAATCTGGTAACTCTTTTTTTCCTAGACTCAGCTCTTAAATTTTTTCTTTTGCTTGGGTCATAATGGTGTCTTCTGTCATTGATTCTAGATTTTTGTTCATGAAATTAGCAAAATGTTTGTAAAATACCTGACTCAGACCTAAGCCAAACAACACATGGAATGCTTTTGCTGCCATCAGGGACATGAAGCCATGATTGCTGGCCGCTTATAATTCTTGTGCCTTGCTTTATCCCGGCCGAGACTAACGCTGACACATTGAGAGGCCCTGTGTAATAAATCTGCACTCTAGTGCATTTAAACTCAACTTGAAATCTTCTAATTAGTTTGTTGCTTGACCTCCATATTTTGCATAAATCTTGGTTCAAATTATCTGATTTAAGTATTCATGACTTTATGTGCATCTGTTACGCTATGTTAACTCTTAATATGTGCTTTTGGTCTGTTTTTAAAGTTTCCGGAAATGCCCTTTTATTTCAGAATGAAGCTGTCCTAAGGGCATGTGCAGAACCACCACCTTCAAAAGCTTTGGAGCCTAGGGCCCAGGGAAGTAATGAGAAAGACAGTGGGGGTAACTAAGTTAACAGAAAATCTCAGAAAAACCATTACATGAACCTGGATAGCAGGTGTTTCGTGATTCCTGGCTTCGTGATGCCAAATATTTTTTGTTGTGTTTCAAATTGAAAATTAGTTCAACCTTGTAAGTGACCTTTATATGATCCTTTATAGAACTAATTATTAGTCTACGAGGTTCCTATTTTGAGCAAGGATTTGTAGTGAAGCTTGTCTAATACATTGGATCTAAATCAATCGTGATTTTGTGTGCTCCAACTTAATTGAATACTGAATCTTAGTCAGGCAGCCAACACTCCATGAGCTTTAGTTCCCAACTAGTTTGACAAGGGATGACCTAATATCTTCTTGATAATCGACTATGAAAAACTCCTGTTGACTCAGTCTTGCACTCCCCTTTCATGGAGCTAATAAGAGTTTTTGATGAAGAAGCCAGTCAGTCTAAATAATGAAAAAATCTGCATGCTCATGCTAATGATTTGAGTTTTTGACTTGAGGGTAAACTTATTTGAGGCTGTGAAGCATCTTCTTCATGCCTTTCTCTTTTGTCCTTCAAACTTTCGTTTTCTTCTCAACAGGAGCTTATAAAAGTCTATAGAGTCACAAATTAAATGACAAGTTGAAATAGAAAATTCAAAAGCCTTTGGTTTTTCAATAATGGAGTCTTTAGTAAAGTCTTTAAGATTACGAAGTTTAGCTTCCTTGCATTTGATTGATTCAAGGATGAATTGTTTTACCTAAATGTAAGGGTGTGCCCTTGCGTCATGCAGGTCCATTTTTTTATTTATCTTTCTTGTAGTCATAAGAAAGATAGCAGTGAATCTTGTCACAAAGATGAAGTGGTCCTATTTGTATTGAATTGACAAAGGGGCTAGATGATAACATGGGTATAAAAACCACCAAAAGAGAAGTTGAAAACTCTATGCTGTGCACAAGGTTGACATTGACAAGAATGAAAATTGAGAATAATTGGCTAATGAGGTGATACATATAAATGTAGGTTTGAGATTCATGGACCCTGGCGGCCAAGCCCAACTTTGCCCTCTTACACGCAACCATCACATGTATTCCTCTGCTCCGTATTTACATAACGTCCTTTTGCTTTAAGAAGCTTTTATGTTATGTACGGCTGTACATATTTTTGCAGTTGTCTTCTTGAGAGAAGTCTTGTACTTGATCGGTTGGAAACTAATTTTAGTTGAAGTTTCAATCAGGGATCTGCAGCTTGTTGCTGCAAGTACCATGAAGCTTTCTTTGTGTCAATTTAGTTAGCATTTTAATGCAATATAAAGACACAGGCAAGCAACTGCAAGAAATAACATTGACCCATTAGCCTCAGTTTCTAGATCTAGAGAATTCATTTGAAATGGGGTTAGTTTGCATTAATTGATAGGGTGGAGTTGTTCATGTTGGAAGCCACCTTCAAAGGGTCTTTATGTTAAGAGATTTCTTTCAATGAAGGAAATGGATTGGTTTAAGATTTGATTTGACGATAAGCACATAGGCTGGTTGTAGAGTAGCATCTTGATGATGTCCCATTGCTTAGATTAATATGTGATTAAACTTATTAATTGAATTTAATTAAACTAACAACAGCAACAACAACAACAACAACAATAATAATAATTGAAGATGTCATTGTTGCAGAGACATTAAGCAAGCAACCCCTTGAAACTTTAAACTTGTCCAAGGCAAGGAGCATAAAAAAGTGGTTGGTTTGGGAATGGGTCAACTTACATAATTGGACTAAATGAAATGTCAAAATTACCCACATGGGTTTACAAAAATTTCTTCGAAGGATTTGACCCCAATCCGAAGGCATCATCAGGTGAGGCCACAAGAGCTTTGTGGTGGTGTAGCCTGACGGGCTGTCCACGTGATTGACAATTTTTGTAAACCGAGTCAGCAATCCACAAGACAAACCCAATCAATCACAAAATCCTGAAAACGAAATCTTGTGTTTTTATTTTTTCATACACCAAAAAAAAAAAAAAAGAAAAGAAAAGAAAAGAAAGAAAACACAATGACGTCTAGAACTCCAGCAGCCAACCTTTAGGTAATTAATTGTAAATCTGTCTATTTAGTCGGCTTAATATTATAAAACAAATCAGATGCCGTCCCTTGTCTGTATGGAATCCACTTGGCGTCGCTTAAACGCCTTGTGACCCAATCCAGCCTACAAGTTTTTCATTTTTTTTAACTTTCTTGCGACGGCTTCTGCCTGAATCAATCGATTGAGTGGATTTTTCCTTTTTATTATGATTATTGTCAATTTTCGTCCTTTGGGTCAACTGGGTGGTGGCCCTTGCATGTTTGACACGTGTGTCACAAATTTATATTGATAATTGTATTTATTATTAACTTAATTCTGAGTCAAATTTTCAGAGCTAGAGGAGAAAGAGAATTCTGAATTTCTCTGTTTAAAATATAAAAGCAAAAACTGGTGAACTTACTTGTACCAACAAGTAACTTAAACCCATTTAAATTATTACCTTCTTTCTCTGACAGCATAGTGACAACCTAAAAATCTTGCAGCATTGTACAAGCAATCTTAAAATTTTTGAAAAGTCATTGCATCCCATTTTCAAATGCTGCCAGGCCCGTCTGTCCCGTCCTAGCCGAAGATTGATTTCTTCCAGCTCTCAACTTTCACCAACTGGTACTGTAAATTTCAAAGAAATTTTAGTTTGCTCTTCCAAAGTTCCTGTATCAACAACATACCTACCCCTCCCCAGTTCTTGTGTATTGTTAAATGAAGAGGCGAGAAGGACCATTGTAACAGATGTTGTAGAAAATATGTGAGGAATGTTTGTTTCTCTGAACCCATTATAAGATGATTTTGACTTGGAGCAGGAGGCGATTTTAGTTCTGATACATTTTATGGTATCAAAGAATTGGGTTTCCTTGGAGTAAAATTGTTGCCTTTTCCTAGAAGGGAGATGGGAACCTCGTGCAAAGCTGATTTTGCCAAAATCATATGCTTATTCGTCTCCTCCTCCTAAAAGACTTGTCTTTTGACAAAGCTAAAAGACTAGTTACATTTATATACACATGCCTTCACTTTCACAAACTTTCACCCTCTTTTTTGTGTCTTTAAATTTTGCCTTTTAGTATTGAATTGGCTCTGCATGATAAACCAAAACAACGTTGTTTGAGAAACATTTTCATTGTTAAAAGGACAGGAGAGATATCAGAGTATAAGGAAATTCTGGAATTGTGAGTACAGGAGTTGAATTTGTTAAAATCCATTGCTCTATTATGGTACTTGTAACAACTAATGCCGATTTTTTTTGGCCTTTCCTTCATTGATATCTCATTCTGTAAAGTGATCATCTGAGACAACAGAGGTGAGACTTAAATGACCGAACATTAGATTGCTAAAGGGCTATTCCGATTTTCTAATCATCAGACCAACAATTACTGGTACAGCCACTAAAGAGGGAAATCATAATCTATAATTTGTTTACTGTTTTCTTCTGAAATAAGGGAAGTTATTGCAACTACTTTCCTCATGATCATCTGATTCACTGGAAGAAATTTCAGTTATTCCACTTGTTCCTGAAGAAGAGGAAGTAGGAGCCAAATTCAAGTCAGCTCTCTCTTTTCTCATGAAATCATAAAAAACTGGCCTGCTGGTCCTCGGTTTACGACCTCTATTAGCATTGCAAGTTTCCGCATCCTCATTTTTAGCACTCCTTTTCTTCAAGAAGATACGACATAGAACCAAACTTTCAACTGCCATCACAGGGCTCTGCGCACATATATTTTAATTAAAATCATTAAATGACCCAATGAAGCATAACTTGAAAGTCTGTAACTTGCAATTTGTTGAAATAATTCTGAATTGCAGGACTTGTAAGATTGAAAACCCACCTGGATTGAGTTCTTATTTTGAGAAGTCTCTGGACTAACAAGCCTATATTCATGCATAATCCAATCAGTTCTAGACCCATGAGGTGGCTTTCCTCTATAAAAAACTAAAGTTTTTTTCATGCCCACAATTTGGTTGCCCCTGGAAGTTACAATTTGCTTGTCAAGCCCGGTAGCCTTCCAAAAACCAGAGCCAGTAGCTCTATTGGATCTGTTCCCATTCGGGTATTTTGCTTCCCTTGTGCTAAAAAAGTACCTCTCTTGCTTCGAATCACCTGCACACACAGACCCCATGTATCAAACAACTTGTTTATCTTTAAACCAATTTAAAGATGCTAATTATCCATGTAAACTCACTAACCTGGTAAATCCCAAGGATCAGACTTGCAAACATCAACTTCAGGAATTATAGAGGCAGGCAAGGGGAAAGCAAAAACCTTGCGCTTCAAGTACTGAACAACCAACTCTTCATCAGTGGGATGAAAACGGAATCCCGGTGGCAATCTTAAAACCCCATTCTTAACAAAATTGATCTTTTCCATCTCCAAAAAAACACACACACCACTAGAGGAACAAGCTAAAAAAGGCCTTGTAGTTGTAGCAGCAACACAGCAGCAGCCAGTTCAAAGTGTTGAAACCCAATTGAGGCAGAATCCAAAGCAAGTGATAAAAGGTTTCAATACACCCACAAAGTGAATTAAAGAAAGAGAATAAAAATAATCAACCACGCAAGAACAAGGAGGAAAGAAAGAAAGAAAGAAAAGAAAGAATAAGTGTAGATACAAAGAGGTGAAGAGACTGGTGGTGGGTATATTGAGAGAGGGAAAAGCGTGGCTGCTTTATAGTGTAATGGACAGACGAAAGGGAATAAATAAGGACGACCCCTTTGGCGTAAACAAGACTCAAAACTCCTTTTATCTTTGACGCCACATTGTTATAAACAATACGTTTAAGCAGTTAATTTATGTCTCTGCGAAAAAGGCTGAAACGTTTTTTATTCAAACGAAACTGAAAGCTTTTGCTCTCTTTCAGCTTAGTTGTGTATGGGGAATAACCGAAGCTGTTAAAGCTCTTCACTTTTAATTTCTTCCTGTGTCCTTTCCGCTTGAAATTACCATTTCGCGCTTCTTCTTAAAAAAACATAACAATCGGTTGGACGGAGGGAGGGGTAATTCAGTCCTGGCACGCAAGCAGGGTTTGCAAGAAAATTGAGACGGGGGTATTTTGGGGATTTAGTTAGAACGAAACGGACCAGAGTAGAGTGGCGAATTGGGTGGGCTCGTAAGGGTGAAGTCACCTTATGTCATGGTTCCAGCTGTAGGTCACGAAAGCCTTTTCTCGGAGGTTAAAGGTGAAATTACGAAACTAACCCAGACCAGACCAGAACTGAACTTCTCCGTTGGGTGGTAAAGAACAAATGTTATCGTTAGTTGCTTGTTTTAGGACTCAACTACACTTCCACGAAATGTCTGCAGTTTCACTGAATCCCAACTGACCATTTTTCTATATTCCCATTTTTAACCTTCCCTTTATTTCACAAACTAAAACTACTTTAATCTTCAGATTATAAAATGGAAATTTCTATGACAAAAACTAAGGAAAAAGAAATAATTTGATTTCTTATGTGTAGCTTAATTGAAAAGATCTTATTAAACTTTAATTAGCCGTTGGATTTTATTCTTAGGATCGGACACCACAAAAAGTAACGAAATGTATTATCATACGATACAATAAAAAAAAACATTGGATAATATTTTAATTTCACATGGGGACATGCCCTTTTATAGAATTAGAAGCCACCCCGAATTAAAAATAAATTTATACAAAATAAAAATATATTAAATCCAAAATTATTCTAAAAGATAATATTCAGTCTTAATTTATTTATTGTGAAGAAGAATCTCATGACACAAAAAATAAAAATATAAGAAGAAAAAGATGGGGCTGGGTGGACATGCGTGTTAAGCCAAGTAGAGATTGACAACTCGTTAAAAGATTCTTCACAATTTCAACCTTTTAATTATGTTCCTTTTAAATTTATTAATTATTAGTTTTTAATTGAAGGGGGCATTATGGTCATTTAAAAGTGGGTTTGGCCTTGTGAGAGGGATAAGGGAGGGGACCTACTTGCCTCCCAAACGACGGGCACCCACGTCGGATCGTGGGTAACTGACAAAAACGCCACCTTCAAACGATGCCCCATGGGAAGATTTTCTCAATCTTCTTGTCTCACTAATTTGGCTCAGATGGAGAAATTTATGAGAATCTCTTTTAAAAAGACACATTTGCCCCTTTGACATTGCTATTTCCTCTTTGCTTTTTACACACATTTCTTGGTTGTATTGTTATTAGCTCTGAAATTGCACTTTTTGCAGATTTTGCTAAGCCGTTCAGACCAGTGCACATAATCGTAGCCGTAGGATAAAATCCTAATTATTATATATTTTTTATTTTTTGTTATAAAAATATATGAAATTCCGAGTGATTGGATCCCATGTCACTGTTGCACCAGCACAGAACAAACACTTGTCCCTCCAGCCAGCTGACGGAGACAATGGCATTATCGTAGTATCGGTGATACCGCAAGGGTAGTTAAGGGATAAAAAATTGAAGTGGGAAGGAAACGTGGGACAGTTAAGATTTAGTTAAACTAGAGCCTCAAACATTGACAAAAGAAGAAGCCTGATTCCGTAAGGAGAAGGGAAACTCCTCCTTCACAAATTATCAAAATCTCAGGGACGAAATTGAAAAGAATGGAAATTTTATTTTTTTTAAAATGATAAGCCAAATTGGTACTTGGTGCTCAGATTTTCTGCATTTCATTTCGTATTATAAAAAATAAATTGTTGAGAGTCAAAAGGAGTTTGCGTGTGGGTGTGGGAGAGGGTTTTAAGGAGAAAGACAGAAACGTCAAAGGCTGCAATTATTGCGTTTTGAGTAAAATATTTTGCGATTCAATTAATTTTATAATTTTAACCCTTTTTTTTTTTTTTTCTAATAATGACCCTTTTAGTTTGGTATTGAGTTTGGGTCATTTTTCTTATTTTAATAATTTGGCTATTGTTTTGCCTTTTTCAGGTTGCCCTCCTTAGAAGCATCCCATTTTTTTCAAGATTTGGAGCAGGGCTTCAATTTACATGGGTGATTTTTCCTCAATAAAATATATTTTTTTCAATTCAAATTATGAGTCTGCCTTCCACAGAAAGGAGCTGCCATTGCTCCTCAACCATAAAAGTGATGAAAAGCCATTCAGATTGCCTTTAAGATAAACATAATCACCTAATCTTAATTTAGAGTTTTTAATTTCAATCATCAATGTATCACACATGATGTGGCATGTTGTTACTTTTTCTGTGTCACTGTGACTATGATTTTGATACAAAAATTAATTAAAGAATTGGGTATCCAAAAAATATAGAAAATAATAATAAAAAAAAAATCATCTCATGCAGTTTTTTATGTGAAAAGGGACTTTAAAAAAAAAAAAAAAAACCAACAAGTAATGATATAACATACAGATCTCCCACTTATGCAGCAATCCATGAAACACTTTTTTTATTATTATTATTGCTTTTTTCTATGGTTTTATTGTATTTTAAACATGAAGAAGATAAATTATAGAACCAAAGTGGCAGGGAATTCAAAAGTCACCATAGAGTTCAAAGTTGACCCTGGTGTTGTTTAATCATTCCTTTGCCTTTCACAAACCATATGATATCTTCTTTTCATGGATTTATCAGAGTAGAATGTGAAAGATGAGCACAATTTCTTCAATTAAAAGCAAAGATTTACTTGTCAACATTTCAGAGGAAAACCAACCCATCTGCACAATCCAAGAGTTAAACAGAGGGAAGTCATTATTTTTAGGAAATCTGAAAACACCATTAAAACTTTAGACTAACACCACAACTTGAGCCAATCGCAGGGTTGTTTGTTTATATGAATAAATAAACAAATAAATAACCTGCTTTACTTTACCACGCAAACTTTTTGAATCAGACCCGTGCCCGCAAGGCCTCAGACATTTACTTAATTTCCATTTAATTTGGCAACTGTCGGGTCCAATCCGGCAAGCAATTTGCCAATTAACAACCCAATACCATTTTTCTTTCAGCTAATTATGCCACTGGGTCTACCAATTTAAGCCAAGGCTGGGTGAGAACTGTCAATGGCATCCGTTCAATAATTGATCCAAAAAGGAAAGAGTATGCGTCTGATATTCTTCAACCTCAAAACACCACTTGTCCACATGAGATGGTCTTCAAATTCAAGTAATTATATTCTTCTGGACTTTGCAGCTGCCTACCAAAATTGTTGCTTAATCTCTTCATTACAGACTAACCCATCGGTAGATTTTGATGCTTGTACGTATAGTCGTACATGGAATTCACATAGTAGAGAATCAGTGTGAAGTAGAAATATTGCTTTCTGCGGCTGGGATGGAATCTGAAGCTGTATTACACAGAAACTTCTTTTAGAAAATGTGACCTCAAGTGGGTTCAACTTTTATGTCATCTTCACATTCACACAAACAATGTTCTTGTTCTTGCTCTGTAACTTCCCTTCTTCGAAGATTACAAGCTACCAATTCTGTTTCGAAAGGCAAATTGCATCCATCTTTTTAACTTTATTCCAGCTTCTTTTTTAATGTAATATAAGCCACTTTATTATCTGAGTGTCTTTGTTGCTTCCACAAAGGTATACTTGCAGTATTGATTCACGTTTCTTCTCTTTTGGTGTTGATAAAGGATTCCCAACTTTAGAACACTAAATTACCTCTGTGATCTCTCGAACAAGGTCAAAATCACCCCCTCCAACTCCAATTAAACATTGCAAGAACACCACCTCACTGTGCAGACGTCAGAAACAAGTATTGTCAGTTGAGTTGGTGATATTTAACTTCTTAGAATCGAGTTAATTAATGAGCTTACTTCAATTCGCCGTACGTTGCAAAAGAAAGCTGCACTCTTTGATTTTTGCTGTAGCCCCTGGATTATTAAATAGTGCTTTTGGCCTTATCCAAGGAATGTCCTTGTTACATCTGTGCAAGTGTGCCCCTCCATTGGTCAAGAAATAGAGCAGCTATCCCCGAAAGCACCCAGGTTCTGAATCAAGTAAATAACTGATATAAGTAATTAAATTCTATGCATATATCTTAACTGACAGGGTAAATGCTCTGCAGTTTCCGGATCAACAGAGCAGCATCAGGTTGAAAGCTGGAAAGGAAATGGGTCAGTCCTTGGCATACTTAAATACCATCTGCCCCACAAAAATCTCAACACATGTATTAGGATTAAATATAATTTGTTACATAAACGGAAGAGGGAAGCAATGCAAGACAACTTCAAGTACATGTTTTTCTAAACATAGTCTTCCACACAAACCGGACTGCAAACCATTATCAAGAGAAAATCACGTTAAACAAACGGAAGAAAACTGATTGGAAAATTAAAGTTAAAGAAAAAAGAATTGAATTGAAGGACAAGATGGTTTAATCAATGGCTAGTTGAAAAATATTTCCATTAAAGATTTACCAAGTATGAAGGATGGCTCAGGAAGTAAAATATATTGGAACAGCATGAGTCTTCATAAAATATAGATTCTTCTCCATCTTTATCCGTGTTTATTCTCCAGCATCAAAAGAAACAAGAAGTCTCTTGTAATAAATTATCGACAAAATAGATAAACAAATTTTCAAAATGTATTCATTCATGTTGGTGCTAATCGAATCCAAGGATGGAAGATCAAAATCCCCAAATATAAAGTAGGGATCTTGGCATGCAGGTGCTTATAAGGTTGGGTATTTTTTCCGCATTTGGGACTCTGAATCCATCTTTGCTTGCTACGTATCATTCTGTTTTGTTTGCCTGCATTAGCTAGAGAGAGGTCCTTCAAAATCATCGGCTCAATGGGCTTCGAAGCGAGCCCTAAAAATGGGCAGGTACAGGGAAAAACTGTCCGAAGGTCCAATCCAGTATTCAGTTTACCATCACACATTGCATTGGCAAGATAAAAGAACAATAATTTGATTATAACTAAGAAGGAACAAATAATTTTTATTTTTTAAATCTTATTTTTCTGCACTGTGAAATCAAATAATTTTTATTAACAGAAATGAACGACAGATTGATAAATAAACTTTTCAAATTCGAAAGAAGGAAAATCATCATTTCATCAAAGTTTAAATTAGAAATAATCATTTGGCTTTTAAATTATTACTTGTAAATGTTTCTACACATTCATTTAATAATTAGAGGCTTTATTTTCCATCCAAATTTTGGTAAATCGATTATTTTTAACTCTATTAACTTTGAAAAATCCATTTTCTCATCGAACCATTAAAGTTATACGTTAATTTTAATAATCAAAAACTTTTTTTTTTTCATTATGTATAAGATATAATAGAGTTAATATCACTTATACTACAAACAAATTATATTTTCACTTAAATTATTTATATTTTTTTTCTTCTTCATTTTCCTCCTTTTCTCTAATTTCTTCTCCTTTTCTATTTCTTAGCTTGGTTTGTAACATCCCAGATCCGGGGTCAGTTTGTGATTCTTGAGTTTCCTAGGGTTGTGTGTATGTTTTAGGGTGAAATAGAGGTTTTTAGAGAGTTTTGTGGCTTGTGTATGGATCCGTTTGGGAGGATTTGCATGCGAGCGTGGGAAAATGGCATTTTTGTAAATTTTTCCTGCCATATACGCCCGTACATGAGATAAGTTTCAGCCGCCTTGGTTTTTAAGTCGCACTTATCCGCTTCCAAACCCATTTTTACCTAAAGTCTTCCTTTCAATTTCAGAAAACATCAACCATAGGAGGGAAGAGCAGCTTCCAGGACCTTCCAATCAAGCTTGAGCTAGAGATCTTCTTGAGAGAGAAAGCATGTCAAAAGGTAGGTGCTTCCTTCCTCTTTCCCTTGTGTTTTGATTCGGTTTGATGCTTGCTTTATGCATGAGATGTGTTCCAGCATGCTTGTGATGTTTTCCTTGCGTGTTGATGATGATTTGAGATGATTATGTTGATGATTGATGCTTATTTGCATGTGATGAGTGAGAATATATGTTTATGTATGTTTGGAGATTGGGATGGATGATTTGCATGAGATTTGAAGTTGTTGGAAGTTTAATTATGCTTATTTGAAGTGTTTGGCATGTGATTTATGCTTGATTTGAGTTTGGGTTGTGTTTTTGGCTGGAATCGAGTTGATTCCCGACGGTCATGGAGGTGCAGAGCAGGATGTACGCCCGTACACCCGCTGTGTACGCCCGTACGTCATGCCTTTTCTTCAGCATGTACGGTCGTACATGGCTCATGTACGCCCGTACATCAAGAGAAAATGAGAAATTTTTCAGAAATCACAGAATCGCGCACGACCACATGCACGACTCACTCACGGTCCCGTGCACATGCATGCACGCCCGTACACATGATACGTATGCCCGTACATCAAGCAGAAAAGAGAAAAATAAGTTTTAAATGAGAAATGTGCACAGTAAACTCTATCCGAGTGATAGAAAACAGTAAATTGAGCTCAAATAAGATACATGATGCATCATGTAGGACCCGCCGTCACGAGTACCCCTGCTGCTGAAAGATGTTGATCTTTTATTAATTAAACTGGAAATCGGGTACCCGCGACGGGAATCCTACGAAAAGAAATCTGCTGCTGAACTAAAATACACTGTAAGCGGAAGCTGAAAAATAACTGAAACTGAAATATACAATGAGCCCAAATGGCTTTCATACACGTGTAACTGTTCTGCACATCTGTTTTACAACTGAGTACCTATACATTTACATAAAGTACAAGTACAAGACCTCACAGGTCCAAAACTGAAAATAAAATACAAACTGGAGAGTGTGTGTGGGGTCCTCCTCACCAGCCTCAATCCATCCGCTCCTCGCCAGCAGCTGACTGACCTGAAAAGGAAGGAAGAAGGAAAGGGATGAGTGATAAAGATCACCCAGTAAGTATTCCTTACTTCCCTCGACCCAAACAAGCAACAAACAAGGGCACACATACCTGGTCGGCCCTATACATGCATCTAAGCGCTTGCGGGTGCTGAATCTGATTACCTGATTTCTGATTACTGGTTTCTGATTATTAATAAGTCATGCCAATATGTATATGTAATGACATGCTGAGCTGAAAACTGAAAATGACTGATGATGCATGCAACTGTCTATCTGAATCTGAATGTACCCGAAGGTACCTGCTGTGCTGATCAGGCTGATGAACACAGGGATTCGGCATCTTGGCCAAGTGGGCTGAAAATTCTAGCTACTGGCTAGAAAACTGAAACTGATTTGCTGATATGCTGCTGAGCTGACTGACTGGTGTCAGAGAGCTAGGTCCCACAGATGCCCCCTCGAGTTCACCCTAAAACTGAAACCCATACATTGGGTTCTGACTGCTGAAATCTACTGAATTCGGATCCCTGGATCCTCATTCAGGCTACATGCTGTGCTATGCATGCTTATGCATCTGTTCTTAGCTGAATTCTGAATTATCTGATGTCTGATAGCCTTTGGATGGATTACCAAACCTTTAATAAGTCAATTTCTGAATTTCTGGGAAAATCTGGCTGACACACGACCGTGCAAGGAAGGCACACGATCGTGCAGCACTCACACACGGCCGTGCTGGGCAGGGCACACGGGCGTGTGCCCCAGCACACGGGACCGTGTGCTGGCCGTGCGTCTGGGCGTGTGTGCTTCTGGAATTTCTGGGCCATTTCATGCAAGAATGGGACACACGACCGTGCCCCTCAGGACACACGGTCGTGTCCCTGCTTTTCCTGCCCGTGTGCACTTCGTGCACACGACCGTGTCCTTGCAGAAACAAAGGCACACGGGCGTGCTCTTGCGGGCACACGGTCGTGTGTCTTGTTCTGCTCAGACATGGTTCGTCTGAATCGCGCTGGAAACCAATCGAAACTCAATCAAACTGAAATTAACTGAAAACATGCATAAATGGCACTTCAATATATACACATCAATCATCAATTTCAACATCCATCCATTGCTATTGATTCCACCATCAATGCATCAAGTTTTCTCACACTACACTCACACAGCAAAGCATGCATGGTTCTGGGCAGAAAATAAGCATAGCAATCAACATATAATCATCATTTCATCATCATATACACATGCAAGCATAACATCTCAAGCTGGAAATGGAAACACACGTTTCCATCCACACCAAACAAGCTGGGAAACTGAAAGAAAGAGTAAGAAACACTTACCTCTCGACATGGCTGCTGGAAGTTTATACTCAAGCTATTCTTTCTGATCTCTGACTGGATTGGGAGCTGCTGGAAGCTGGATATCTCGCCTAGGGCTGGGAGCTGCTGAAATGGAGAAGAAAACTGGCTGAAATGGGTGAGAATAAAGAAATAACTCCCGTCTCTCTCTCTTCAATCCTACCTGCAAGGGCGTGCAGGCTTGGCGCACGGGAGTGCGCTTGGGAAAATGGATAAAATCCATTTCCCGCACTTCGCATGATTAAAACCTCCCTAAAGGCATCACACGAAGACCACACAACTCTGAAAAATTACCAACTCACCCCTGAATTCTGCTGAACTCCCAATATATCTCTGAATTCTATTTTTAACCCCAAAACTCTACCCCTAAGGGCTTTTTCTAAAACTGGGATGCTACACATCATATGCATATGCATAGCATGACATGCCATCCAGTGTTTTCAAATACGGATCCGAGGATTCGAATTCATGTTTTCAGATGTAAAACACAGTTTTCAGAGGTGAATACGATGGGGCACTTGTGAGTTTCAGCACCCGTGTCACCAGGAGTTATATACTCATTACTAGCCCTATGTATTGGCATATGCCGGGTTGCTCAGTTAGTAGTTTAGTTTTCCTGCTCCGAGGATCAGATGAGTTTTAGCGCGAGGTGCTCAGATCAGTTCAGTTTCCAGGCCCAGGCCTGATGGCATCACGTAGGTCATACAGTTTGTGGCACGTGTTTACAAAGGAAACTCACATGGCCAAAGTGCCGAATCCCTGTATTTCATCAGTTTGCGCAGCACAGTTTTCAGCATAGCATGTACCCTAGGGTACTCAGTTTTTAGTATAGCTTTCAGATAAAGCTTTATGATTTTCAGATATAAGATCCCAAGATCCAACAGCAGTTTTCATGAACAGTTTTCAGAAAACTATTTTCAGTATACAGGCCCAGGCCTAGTTATGATTTCAGCATATTATCATTTCATGTCATGATTATATGACACAGTGCATATCATTCAGAGAATGATAAGACAGTAAGAAACTGTAAATGAACAGAACATGAATTACGTGTAAAAGACACGAACAGCAGAATATCAGAACATGTTAAGCTTCGTAATGACACGTGACTTTCAGAAAACAGTAATATTATCAGTAACAGTAACATATCAGATCAGAACAGTTCAATTTATGCTTTCAGCCTGAGTTCAGTGCGTCAAGTTTGACCTTCCGGATTACTCTTCACTCTAGGTTATTTACATATACTCATATACGTATTTTACGATCCGGTATGAGGTAGTATCCGATCCGTGAAGATGAGACCGTCAGAGTGGTTTTCAGTTGAGCCTGTTCAGTTGTGTTAAGGTGGCATCCTTCGAGAAGGATGGGTTTAGGGTCTGAGGATATGAAGTGCTTACTGAGTGATTGTATCACTCACTCCCTACTTTCCTTTCTCTTGCAGGTAGGTTGTTGGGAGCTGGGAGGAGGAGTCTGCTGTTATTTTGGGATCCGTTATGCTTCAGTTTCAGTTGTATGCACATGTATATGTTTTCCGCAAATATTTTAATACAATACAGTTTTATTTGGGCATGTATATATGTATGTATACATTGTACTACAAGTCTTCCGCTGTGATATGTCAGTTCAGTTAAGCATTTCGGTCGGGTATTATTGACCATATTTTCCTTATTTATTTATTATTATTTTATTAAGCAGTGAACAGTAATACCCTTCTGTGATGTCTTACATGGTTGCTAGAGAACATCTAAGGGAAGCCAATGAATTTAGAGTCACTTATGGATTGTGTGGGCAATAAGACAGTAAGACCTGACCAAATGAAACTTATTAGTAATAGATTTGGGTGAGAAACAATAAATCTAAGCGAGAACTAGTAAATTCAGATCAAGTTAATAGAACAACAATGTAAAAAATTTGTATACAGGATTAAAAACACAATAACGACAGGAGCGTGTAATCACATAATCATAGGAAGTTAAAAAGTTAATTGATGACAATGCTCGGAGGAATACTCTTGTCATCCTTATTTATTAAATAATTTTTCTTTGTATTATTATTATTAAATATGAATTATTTTTTTGAGACAATTTTATTCAACTTTATTATAAACAAAATACATTTTTATATTTTCACAAATTTTATAAAAATTTAACAAATAAACGAGAAATTAAACTTTTGAAATTGAAAGAGCTAAAAATCATTGATTTATCAAACTTCTAGTGAAAAATATCCGCTCGACTATAATTCGAAGTGCTGAAAAACTACTAGACTATTTTCATGCATTGGACAAGAGAAAAAAAAATGTGCAATTTTCAATGTTGCCTTTTGCAAATAAAGGTAGAATAAATAAAAAAAAAAGAAAAAATGCATTAATTTAAATTTACCAAAATTATGGGGTGTATATAAAATTGACAAACTCTTGAGGGGGTTATAATGCGTGACCAATGCATTAAACTTGAGCAAGACTATCCATATACAAACAGGCATTAAATTTGTTTTTACAATTAAAAACATGGGTGATAATTCCACGTAGAAAAAGCAAATCACATGTATAAATTTAATCTTAAAAAATTTTGGTGCGAATGTTAAAAAATATTAATTTACTTCTATGTGGTAAAATGTCATATATTTATCTGTATATAATGAAATGTCAAATCCTAGACTAAACTAAAATAATAATAATAAAATTCACTATTCTATAACTAAAATGTATAAATATAGTCTTAAGAAATTTAGGGAATGAATGTTTGAAATATCAATTTATTTCTTGTATGATAAAATATAAATTTGCCTCTATATTGTAACATATCAAATTATCTTGCCCAATAAATATCTCTTAACCCTTATACTAAATTAAAATATTGACAAAACTTGTCATTTTGGATCTACCCTACAATAATAATATGTAATTTCATAAATAGATTGATCAAGATGTTATAACTAAATGTCCAAACATAATATTTAAAAAAGTTAGTATGAATATTGAAAAATATCAATTTACCCTTATATAGTAGAACATCATTTTATCTTCATATAATAAAATTTAAAAAAAAAAAAAACTTTCATATGTAAAATATAGAAAGAAACCCACATACAGAAAATAATGTCTAACCCCCTAGCATTTTTTTATTAGAAAAAATACCATTTCAATCCTTATTGTCACTCTTGATTTTAAAAACACTTCAAATTTATCAAATAAATTTAATACATTATACGCAACCATTAAATAAATGAAACTTCGTATAAATAATTGAGTATAACAAACTTCCTTGATTTTGAAATTATGATATTGAAATGTATGTGAGTATGTGAAAATAAAAAATTTCAAAGTTCGTAAGATTTGATTGTAATGTTGGTGTGTATAAAGTATTGTGGTTTATATAAGAAGGAGAAGGAGTATATTGGAATTAAATTTTGAGTGTTTTTTTATGGTCACATTATACCTAAAGAATTGATCAATTTTATATATACCCCCTAATGTTGGTCTATTTATTAATAGCCCTTCTTTATAGAAGGAAAAGTTTATATAGGGAGGCGAGAGAGAATCCTATTTACTCTTCCCTATGGTTATATCAATTTGGTCAACCAATTTGACTTGGTCTTGTTGAAGTTTACAATTTTTTTCAAACAAAATTTACACAATTGTAAAATTGAATAATATCTCACACGCTTAAGGGTTAAAATGCTTACTCTCGAATGCTACATTCGACATTAAAGAACAGCCAAAGTAGCTTTATTATGTTCCTGCCTCCTCCCAAATCAAGAGTTAAAGAGCTAGGCAAAGAAAAAGAAACAACAAAGCAAAGGTCAAGGAGCTTTGCACAAACAGCTTTTCATTTATGGATTTGTGCTAACACAGCCTCCAACTAGAGAAGACTTTGCAACAATTCCTATCAAATTAGAGGAATTTCTTAAGATAATTTCTCACTTAAGAACTTACCTGGACTGTATAATCCATATTTAAAGTTAATAAGAATTGACTGCACAACAAAGTCGGCCCCAAAAGTTAATCTTGTATTAATGGGACAATTGAACTTATGAGACCAGTAATTATCATTCCATTATATATTAAGGTTAACTATTGTATCTCTCAATTCAAGATGAGTGTAATTTTTCTCAACCTAACTCTAATAGCAGCATAGGTTGCTTGGTATTTCGTGGATTGTTGAATTCTTGCTACATTAACACCAATTACTATGTAAATAATGAATAATATATAGTATAGCATAAAAATTGTATATAAACAATCAAAGCAAAAAGAATAATTTTAAGAACCATCCCTTTTAAGGAGTATTTGTCTAACAACATCCAAACAAAAAATAAAATTGCAAACACATCCTTAGCAACATTTATAACACCCACGTCAACTTTTTTCTTTGACCTGAAAGCCCGAGAAACCATACCCAACTCCTTAGCTTTCAAACACAACAATCTTCGATCCGTCAATGCCAACTCCAACACGTAAGAAAGTTTAACAATCTTAGGTAACCTTTATAACGCGTTGAAATCTATTATGATTACCAAATTAACTTCTTTAACATAAAAATACATCTTTTGTACAAATCTGATGTCATATGTAATCACAATATCAATGCCTCCTCAAATACACACCCCGTGTATAGCAGCAATCATCGACATTCAGTGAAGTTTAGTGGTGGTGATCGCTTGTTATAGGAACTTGATATCTCCTTAAAGAGACTTGGAGGAGTGTCCACAACCGAAAGCATAATAGTGATCGATGACAGAGTTTAGCATTTTTAGGTCAATTCTATAACAAAAATCTAAATTCACTTTATTTAGAATTATTGAAGTAATTCATTTTTTTGGCATTAAAGCAAATCTTTTGATTCATAGCAAACAACCCTCTATTGTATGTGAATAATAAGTTCTCTAATAAATTGACAATGATTAAAGTCGTGATTAATTTACAATTAATCATCTCTTTATTGACAAAGCATGAGTGGTATCTAGCAAATAAGACATAATAACTACCTATCAATAGAGAATTAATGTTAAATCGATTATACTTTTCAATGATATGATTACTAAGCAATCAAATTATTTTATTATACTAATATTTTATCGAGTTTGAGGTATATAAATAGTATCTATCTCAATTCCCTTGACTTCATGATTTGAATTATAAATGAACAACTAGGTATTATTGGACTCAAGTAATGACCTTAATCCTAGAGTGGCCAAAAATTTAATTGGTTGCAATCATCCATCACATAATGTCATGAGATATCTTCTCTTGTACTTGGGAGTGATAAATCCTTTTATGATCCACTATAGTCTCATTATACTTCTCAACATAATCAATAACTATCATATTAATAACTCTTAAAAAATGCTATTATATGTTAATGTCAAACTAGGTAAATTAATGTACAAAACTTTCTAGTAATTTCAAGTTTAAGGATCACCTGGATCACTGTCATAAAAAGATTTATTCCATAGACATTAAGGTTGTCATTTATGTGAAATCCTCTTGATAAGTCAATCAGGTGAACATGTACATATGTGTTGCATTAAGTTGATACCAACAACCTCAATACGTGAGATATATCGCTATATTGTGATATAGTCAATCAATAAGACGGTAACCTTACCACATTATTTATGCTGTTAGTCAAAATAATGCAGAGGATATGAACGTTTCTAAATTTGCCACCATAAGTACTCGTAAGATTCTCACGATAAGATTGCACACTGATCTCCTGATCATAGTATTATTATGCTAAAGGCATTCATCATACATATAAGTACATACACATGTAATAACAAATGAATAATTCATCTTTTGAGGCATATATATGAGGTTTCCCCCAACCATAGGATTAGGTTGTTCTTCAATGATAACCTTGAGCTTTAGCGATGGAGAGTTATGATTGGGATTGCCCTTGCCAATGCTAGTGGTGGCAATCATAAATCTAGTTGTCCTAGATCTAGTTGTTCTTCTTTCATGGGATGTCATTGAAAAAAGTTTATCTATTATTGAAAAGAGAAGTATTTTTGCTAGGGAATAAAAGAGCTTATACTAAGTCATCCTTTTAATGTCAAATTATTGGTTTAGAAATTTGTACCAATAAAAAGTACACCTAGCCTTATAGAATTATATGCACGTAATAATACGAAGAGACATACAAAAAAAAGGTGAAATTTCATTATTTCAATATGGTTTTGATAAAAAAGATAACAAAATTCTATGTGTCCATGGTGTTGTCATTATCTTAGTAGTGAAAATAAAAAAAATTTCTATGTACAAAAAGAACAATTGAATGCTAAAAGTATCTCTCTATGTGTGTATCTATTTGAATGTGTATATGTCTCTTCCCTTAACATTTCCATGGTTAAGAATCTAAACATGTATAATTGTTTTATGAAATGTGAAAGTTAAAGGTTTGTTAGATATCATTTTAATTATAATATAGTAAGAGAGTATTTGTAATTTGATTATAGTTGTCAAAATTGGGTAAGGTGATTTTAAGATAATAAAAAATTAATTATTAAATATTTGATGGATTACCAAAATTTAAGATGGATAAAGTCCTCTATTTCCTATCGGTGACTGATAAAAGAGATCTTATATTCTATTTAAGGCTTTTACTTCAAACTGCCAATTGTTTATTCCATAGTTACTAGTCAACCTTACAAATCAAAGTTTGACAGAAGAGTAGTTTTGCTTGTATGAACTACCAAATAAAGTTTTGTTAAAAAATGATAGTAATATTTATTAATAGGCCAAAGGACTAATTCCTACTCAAGGTTCTCTATAAAGACAAATTTTCATTTCTAACTTTTAAAAATCTAAACACTCAGTCATTAATTAAAGTCAACTACGGTTATATTCGAATCAAATCAAACGTAAACAGTAACATATTCGTGTTCAGACTCGTTTCAAACTGTTCGGGTTCGGACTCGTATTCGTATTCGTCAAATATTTTTTAACAAAGTTCGTATTCGTATTTGGTTCGTATAATTTATTTTTATATTTATTAAAGATTATAATTAATACAAATAATTAATAAAATTTAATTAAAAAATTATTATTTTAAGTTCAGGTTCTTGTTCGTGTTCGATTCGTATAGTTCGTATTCGGGCTCGTGTTCGTTGAATTTAAAAATTACTGTTCAGATTCGTATTTGTGTTTGGGTTCATTCGGCTTGTTTCGGGCTCGTTCGAACCAAACTCAAAAACGAATCCGAACATATTTGGTTCGAAACCAATCCTAAAGTCAACGGTTAAATTTATCAGTTAACAATTAAATTTTGATGGTTAAAAATATATTTTTATTATTTTAATAAAAAGTTTATAAAATAATAAAATAAATTTTATAAAATAATAAAAATATAAAATATTGTTTAAATACTAAAAAATAAAAAAAATTAAAAATTTTAGAAATATATTAAAAATAAAAAAATTAAAAACAGTCACCGTCATCGGTGTTTGTAGCAATGGTCATCCATAATGGAATCAAGTGGCCGAAAATAAATATCTAGTCTCAAAGGTTGCCAGTGACGGAGACTATTAGGTCTAATTATCTTCACCAGCAAACATGACCAGAAATGATTAAAAATGATTAGTTTTGGCCCTATGTAGGACCCGCCGCCCCGAGTACCCCTGCTGCTGAAAGAAACTAATCTTTTATTCAATAAACTGGAACTTGGGTACCCGAGACGGGAATCCTACGAAAAAGAAAATACTACTGCTGATCTAATTTACACTGCAAGCGGAAGCTGAAACTGAAATATACAATGAGCCCAATGGCTTTCATACATATGTGACTGCTCTGTACAACTGTTTTACATCTGAGTACATATACATTTGCAAAACGTACAAGTACAAGACCTCACAGGTCCAACTGAAAATAAAATACAAACTGGAGAGTGTGTGTGGGGTCCTCCTCGCCAGCCTCAATCCACCCGCTCCTCGCCAGCAGCAAACTGACCTGAAAAGGAAGGAAGAAGGAAAGGGATGAGTGATAAAGATCACCCAGTAAGCATTCCTTACTTCCCTCAACCCACGCAAGCAGCAAACAAGGGCATGCATACCTGATCGGCCCTATTCATGCATCTAATCATGCATCTAATCGCTTGCTGGCACTGAATCTGATTTATCTGATTACTGCTGTTATCTGATTATTCTGTTATCTGGTTACTGATTTCTGATTAATGCATATCAATATGAATATATGAAATGACATGCTGAGCTGGAATCTGAAAATGACTGATGATGCATGTATCTGAGCATCTAACTGAATGTACCCGAAGGTACCTGCTGTGCTGATCAGGCTGATGAACACAGGGATTCGGCATCCTGGCCAAGTGGGTTGAACATTCTAGCTACTGGCTAGAAAGCTGGAAACTGTACTGCTGCTGAGCTGACTGACTGGTGTCAGAAAGCTGGGTCCCATAGATGCCCCCTCGAGTTCACCCCAAAACTGAAACCCATAGATTGGGTTCTGACTGCTGAAAACTACTGAATTCGGATCCCTGGATCCTCATTCAGACTATATGCTATGCTCTGAATGCATATGCTGCTATTCTTAACTGAATTCTGAATTATCTGATGTCTGATTGCCTTTGGATGGATTGCCAAACCTTTAATAAATCAATTTCTGAATTTCTGGAAGAAACTGGCTGACACACGGCCGTGCAAGGAAAGCCCACGGTCGTGTAGCACACACACACGGCCGTGCAGGCAAAGGCACACGGGCGTGTGCC
>JAJEJH010000089.1:533496-581168 GCA_026122585.1 Anacardium occidentale | reverse complement strand
AATACCCGTCTTCCCATTCTAGTACATTATTATTTATTTTGAAATGGACAGATAAATTTTTGTTACATTACAATAAAGGCCAAAGGACCATTGCCTACCCATAGTTTGAGGTGAGGACAAACTATCACCCTTAAGGTTTCAAAAACCCAAATTCCCACCTTTGAAATAATTTTTTATAATTTTTCTATTAAAATAACTAAACTATCCTTTTAAAAATTAAAAATTTATAATAAAATTATAAAAATAATTTTTAAATAAAATAATTTTTAAAAAATATTTAAAAAATTTAAAAAATATATTTAAAAAATTTTTAAAATTAAAAAATTGAAGCAGTTACCGCCACCGATGCCGGCAGCGGTGGCCGCCCATAATAGAACTAGGTGACCATTTTCGGCCACCTGGTTCCAGGCCTCCCCGTTATGGCAGCCTCCGATAGAATTAGGAGCCAAAAACAGCCGTAAATAGCCTATCTTGGCCCCACTAGCCGTTTTCGACCTTTATTTCGGGTGAAAGCGATCATATTTGACCGTCTCTACCAAAACTAGAGGCGATCGGTCTGGCCGCCTCCACCGAACAGGGAGATCATATCTGGCCTCCCCTGAAACTAGGTGACCGAAAATAGCCACCTGGTTCTATAATGGGTAACCACTGTCGTCGGCACCGATGGCGGTGGCTGCTTCAATTTTTAAAATTTAAAAATTTTTTAAATATATTTTTAAATTTTTTTAAATTTTTAATATTTTATATTTATATAAATTTTATTTTATTAATTTATAAAATTTTAATATATAAAAAGATAAAAGTGCCCCTACATTATTACTGTACACTATTTTTTTAATATTAAATTTGGTTTACAGGTGGGAGTTTAGGTTTTTGAAACCTTGGGGGTGACAGTTTGTCTCGGCCTCAAACTATGGTGGGAAATAGTGCTTTGGCCTACAATAAAGGTTTAAAGGTGAAATAAAGGACAACCGAATTGTCCCCACCAAAGGTTTTCCTAGATGATAAATTTGTATTTAAAAATTAATATTTATTTAATAATTAAAATTTTTAATGTTATTGTATTTTAATAAAATATAATTAAAATATATTGTTATAAAAATTATATAATTAATATTAAAATAAATTTTAATATAATAATAACCTTAAAAAATTTTAAAATAAAATAAAAAATTTTAAAAGAAACCACTATAATTGACAATAGCATTAGGGGTAGTGGTCATTTTTAATCTAATTAGTTAATTGCAAATAATCATTTGGTTCAATTAATTATTAGATCTAACCACTTTCACTATTAGAGATAGCTACAAATGGTTGACATGTTTGAAATCAATAATTTTTAATCATTTTAAATGACTGAGATAATCAAATATGCTCGTCTTCACCAGATCTTTAGTAGTTGATTTGATTGTCTCTGTCATCAAAACAATTAGATTCGATCATCAAACTAGATAACCGTTTTTTACCACTTAGTGAGGTTAATAACAGTCATTATCATCAACAATATTGTCAAAGGCAATGACTGTTTTTTTAATTTTTAATTTTATTTTTTAATTGTTTATTTATTTTTACAAATTTTTTATTAATTTATTATTATTATTATTATTATTATATATTTTAATTATTTTTATAAAATTAATTCTATTAATTTTTATTTTTTTTAAAAAATATTACTTTAACTAATTAAAATTAATGATTGATTTTAATTAATAGATAATAAATATTTATCTTTTTTTAAGGAAATTTTTTTATTTAAGAAAAACTTTGGGTGAGTATAAGTCGCTCGTCCTCAACAAATTATTGTCCCAAGTTTTTTGTCACAATGATTTATTCTTTTAATCAATGACACCTTGCTTTGTTGCTTTCAAAACATGACATTCTATCAATTTCAAAAATAGACAATTAAGACATCGACCATGATAACCTTTAAAATTCCATTAATGTACGTGTCACACTGATGGATTTTGGAAGCGTTATTTGATGGTAGAAAACAAAAATAGTTGTGTGGTAAAGTGTGGAGAATTCTTCTTTTTGCTATGAGTAAAAATATTTCTATCCGAGCAACTATAAAACCACTTATGTCATTACGTAAAAAAACAAATATATCATCCATGCATTTGAATTTGTCTAATACTTTCAATTAAAATTTTCATTATTAACATTCTGAAAAGATGTTAAATCAAGACAATTACGAATTATCAGAAGTAGAAGTTTATTAAAATCATAAATATTTCAACAAATAACCAAAGTAAGTATATTTTTATTTTCCTTTCGACCCTCCAACTAATTTGTTGTAAGAGAGATCGGTTTTTATGCAATAAAATAAACTAGTTTTATTCATATTATTAACATCGTTTCAAACCCATTTAATAATTCATTTCTTGTTGATGTCAAATAAGTTTAAATTTCTCGATATCAACAAAATCGCTCTTCCCAAAATTATATTTTAGACTTTTGAAGAGAACATAAAACTTTAAATTTTTAAAATGATTTTACATATCTTTAACATTACATTGATGCACGTAATTTATAAAGTTGTGCGTATCCATCTCTTTTTTCAATATAGATATTTTGGATTTGATATATTTAATTAATAAATTATATTAGTATAGTACATATTTTATCTTTATATCAGTTGTAACAACGATAATTAAATCAAAACAAGATTTTTTATATGTACACCTCTTTTTTAAATTATAATTTTCGTATAGCAAGAACCTGTTTTGATGGTGTTATTAACAAATTTACATAGTCGATAATATGATCCCTTGATTTTGTGTCTACGGTCAAGTGAATTATTCCATCAAACAAAAGTCGATATTACGAATATATCCACTCATTCTTAACATCCAATGGCAAATATAGAAACATTCAAAGAGTTAAATTTGACAAGATGTAATGTCATTGATGGTCATATTTAGGCCAAAGGACTTGTTCCCACCCATAGTTTGAGGCGAGGACAAATTCCTATCCACTAACTTTAAAAGCCTAGAATCTCAGCCTCAAACCAAATTTAAATATTTTTTTTATAATTTTTCAAATGAAATAACTAAAATACCCTTTAAAAAATAAAAATTTATAATAAAATTATAAAATAATTTTTAAATATCAAATTTTTTAAAAATTTTAAAATATATTTAAAAATTTTAAAATTTTAAAAAAAATTAAAATAGTCACCGTCGTCGATGCTGATAGCGATGACCGCTGATAACGGAACCAGGTGGCTGTCTCTGGCCACCTGGTTCTAGGGGAGGCCAGATTTGGTCTCATCGTTTGGTGGAGGCCGCCAGATCTGATGGCCTTCGCCTAAAAAAATGGTTGAAAACGACCTTTAGGACCAATATTGGCCCTTTTCGACCGTTTTCTATGGTTAGATTTGGTGACCGAACAGAGAGACCAGATCTGACGTTCTCTAAAATCGGTGGTCAAAAACTATCACCTGGTTCCGTTATCAACGGCCACCGCCGCTGGCATCGACGGTGGTGGCTACTTTAATTTTTTTAATTTTAAATTTTTTAAATATATTTTAAATTCTGACAAAATTTTTTAAAATTTTACATTTAAAATTTATTTTATTATTTTTTAAAATTTGAATCTTAAAAAGACAAAAATACCCTTAGATTATTATTATTTACTATTATATTTAATATTAAATTTAATTAAAAGATGAAATTATAAGATTTTAAAAGTTAGTGAATGAAAATTTGTCCCTACCTCAAACAAGTCATTTGCCTGATACTTATAGTAATTACATGGACATTGTTTTAGTGGTGGTTGATTATGAAACCATGTCATTTCAACATTTGAATTTTGGATATGACATCACTGCCATCATTTCCTCCTCACCAACTCAATCATTTCTTTTGTTACAAATACATTCAAATCGAATTAATTTAAATTCAAAAAATAATTTAATTAAATTTAGTTTAATTTAAATTTGAATCAAATTTGAGTCACAAAATTTTGTTTGTTTTTAAAAGTGAATCAAATTTAAATTAAAAAAAATTTTAATTCGATTGACTCACAAATTAAGTGGAAGATTTAATTTAATTTAAATTTGACTAATAATTAAATCGAATTATATCAAATAATTATTAAAATGATATTAATTTATCCATTCTTAGATAAAATAATATTATTTTGTTAATAATCACGAATTCAAACTACGAATCTAACTCACAAATCTAAATTATAGATTCAAAGTATAAATTTAAATTGAAATCAATTTAAACTCAAATTAAATCATTTTTATTTGAATTAAATTCAAATCATTCTTAATTTTGACTCCGTAAAGTCAAACTAAAAGGTGTTTAGATTTAATTTGAATTGAATGAACCCCTAGTTTCCTCAATTAGGAGTGTATTAAATTTCACTAATTATATTGGCCTGGCAGGTTAACCAAGTCAAATTGTGTACAAATTATTTTATTTTATTTTATTGGAAATTATAGTAAAACAATTATTTTCCACAATTAGTTTTCTAAAATTGTGGGGGGGCAGTTTCAGCGTGTAGAAGGTGCTGAAATTATTGTTATTATTTTGATTATATCATTTATAAACTATATCTCATGTTTTCAGAATTTAATTTATTCCATGATACCAACATAAATATGAAGAGTCCAAATCACTATTTTCCACCCAAGATTCGACAAAACGATCATTCTCATTCATTAAACTTAAAAAAAAAAAAAAAATCAAATTTTCACTTATCTATCAAAATCAATTCGTAGTTTTAATAATTAAAAAGATGAATCAGGTGAGTTGTTAAATGATTGTTTACATATTGATTGAAATGAAATACAATACAGATAAATACAAAACCTAGAAATGCATTCAATTTGACGTCTTATAGTATCAAAGATGATAATAATGTTACTTTGTTACATTGTCTTTTGGCAAAACAACAGCTAGTCACTTGTTCCTTAATTTGATACGATTACTTCAAATTCAAAAAGAACATATCCAGTTCTTAGTTTTGAAACACTTAGATTTGAAATTGAAAATAACCTACATATTGAGTCAATACATATGGTTGGTGAACTTTTCAATTTATTTTATGAAAGACTATGTTGACTTTTTTAAGGATTAACGTTAAAGTTGAACCCCTTCAAGGTGAGGCAAGCATGGGTGATAAATCCTCTTAGGATGAGCAAGGTAAGTGTAATGCTAATATGGATATTGATGACTCAAATCTTATAAATGTATTTAATTTAAACTTATTGGAAACTAGTGAGGATTGAGTTAATGGACAAAAGGAAAATCCAATGAATTAGGGATTCCTTGATAAGGATAATAGATGATGTTTTCATCTTGAGTTTGAAGAGAAAATTAATGTTAACCAAGACGCAAATGATATCAAATGTTTACATGTCACATTCAAACCCGTGAATGGAGTACCACCAATTTTTAACACAAAGACATAGTTTTTTATTAAATGCAGTGGTTACCTTTCTCCTTGACAAACCAACGATATCTAATATAAATGGGAAAACAAGAGAACTAAACGGTTTGTGAGTCATAAATATTTTCGTAAACAAAAAGGTCTTGCAAAATGCATTAAAGAGGCATGCTTAGTGTTTAGTTTTCAATTTAAGATATATAAGTCAATAAAGTATAGATGAGAGATTAAATATAATCACAAACTATGTAAATGTCTTGGAATTGTGGTAAGGCTAGATCCACCCTATGATTATTTTCAACATAGAGACTAGTCACAGATGTTTTAGAAATCAAATTATACCCTATCACAAATAACAAATGCTTGTCTAGTTGATGAAATCTTTGAAATTTATGTTTATCATGGTGGGCCATATATACAAGCCAAAGGAAATTATGGTCAATTTATGAGGAGGTACGAGATTGATATATCTTACACACATACATCATAAGTTAAAAAGTGGGTATTAAATGCATTGAAAGGTTCACCTAACCAAATTTTCAAGTTATTACTTGAGTTCAATATAATTTAGAACTATGCGATTTAAGTGTTGTTACAGAAATTGAAACGAATAGAGACAATTGATTTTTATACTTTTTTTATGTTATTGGAGTGTTTCATATACCTAAATATAAGAATGACATGACCTATAACGTTCAAATGCTAGCTAGTCACTTATTCAGAATGAGACCCTTCTATATAAAATGGTTGAGTTTTTTTTTCCTTCGTCTTGTCAAAGTTATCAAGCAGCATTCCCTCCGACCTTTACCTTTCCATTGGTTGAGTTTGGCTTTTCGTCTCTACTATTTTGGTTTCTTTCTTTATCATTTTCTTTTTTCTTTGATTTTGTAAATGGTGCATTGTTAAATTGGTATATATAGATGTTAATTATTGTTATAATAATAATGATAATATTTATCTATTGACTTTTTTTTGTTTGTAATAATCATTACATGATCATGTGATTTAACATATGGGATTGATGCTTAAGGATTATCATCAATGGTTAATTATGAAAACAAAAGACCATTGTATATAATGGAGAAAAATTAGGTGAGATTAATATGGGTTCTCAACTTTGCATTTTTTTTGTCTTGCATGTGATAGCCACATGACTTGATGATTATGTTGTTGACTCAAGTATACATTAGAAATTGTTAATATAATATATATATATATATATATATATTTCCAAACCCATACAGTTATTTTAATATTTCTACATGTGTTACACCTTATAAATGGCTATATATTGTACTTGCATCATATGGACTCAAGAATACACTCAGAAGGAACTCTTATATGGGTCAAAGGTTGCAAGCACTTTCTAAGATAAAGTATATTATATTAGGCTCTTACACTTTAAGTGTATTATGTTAGGCTCTTAACCTTTGTTAAAGATTTTTCTTTTTGGAAAAAAAAATTTTAATTATTTGATTGAAGATAATCTTCTTGAACCAAAACACTAAGAATTTTGATTCTATTTACAGTACTCTATCTCATTCATATGCATCCTCTAAAGTCATTTTATACTCAAATGGCTTCATGTATTTTATCTTACTCTTCTCCAAAATGATAGTAATTTACAAATAATCTTGACTTTCAATATATCAAAAAATAAAAATTGAATAAAAAATTCGGTGCATGTTCAACAATGGCAAAGGCTACTCTCTTACCCTAATCAACGTCACATGAGCATCACCTTGATAGAGTGTTAATAAATCTTAATTCTTCTTATCTCAACAAAATATAATTAAGATTTTTCGATAGTGTCAGTTAATCAAACTGCAAAGATTTTATACTAATTGATCTCATATCTTCTCGTCTGAATCAAAAGTCTTTTTAGTGATGGGTGATGCGGGCTGTGTGTTGATGATCATGTCAATAGATGGTGGTTGATCAATAGTTAATAGTGGTATTGTTTAATGACTTATAATTTTAATAGAACACAAGACATTTTTGTTTTAAAAATTATAAGAGTATGCGGAAAATACTGGCCAAACCTTGGGTGGGACTATGTAATTTACTATGTTTTTATTTATTTCTCAAAGCTGGAGATTAAGATGTTTCAATTTCCAGCACTATCGTGTATTATATTTCTCTTTCGCTTCAAAATAAAACGCCACTTGCCTTCATTAGTGTTTGTCTCTTTCTTCTGCCGCCGATGGCCATGACTTCATGATTTTGTTTTATTATTAGGGGCTGTGATATTTTTTTTTAAAAGGTTTTATGATATTGTTAGGGAGATTTTAGTAATTTTAATGCATTTAATATTTTTGGGATTGGGTGCATGAATGACCCTTTTTTTTTAATACCAAAATATATTAATATTGAATAATTTATGGGATAACTTAATTATTTTAATTAATAATAATGATCAGTTACATGCCAATAGTTTAAGGAAGAAAAAGTATACTTCTCTTCAGTTCCAGGCGATTTTGCACGATCCAAACTACAAAAGCTTTCGGCTATAACCAGGTGCTAAATATTTGTACTTTCTTCATGACTTTGGCTCGAAGGCATAAATTTTTCATTCCTTCTTTTCTTGTAGCCAAATCCCCATGACAAGAAGTGAGAAACGGCAATCTCCATCAATCAACTACAAATATTGGCAACAGAAACTAGAAAAAGCATCTCTTTTGCCCCTAATTTTTTTTCTTTTTTCTTTTTTTTTATTTTTATTTTTTTATGTCAAGTGCTTCTCTATGTAAAATCACTTTCTTATCTCTCATCATGTTGTATTAAACAGGTGACTAATGTATTCTGGATCCACTTCGTTTTCATCACTGTTTTCTCAAGTGGGTTGTGACACGAGTTCTATTTTTCGTTTTGCCCATCTGAATGCACTTCCACCCAGAATCAGTTCTATTTTTCTCTTTTCTTATTCGACTTCTGTTTTTATGTTGTGATTTTCTTAATTATCCTTCATCATATCAAATGAATGTGACTTTTCCAGTCCCACTTGCTCTGTGGAGTCTCTCTAAAAATGAACTCTCTGTTCATGGCGGTACCTTGGGACATCATCTGTGCAATAACCCTGGAACTAATAGAGGCCTGGAGTTGGACAGCAGGGGGTTAAAGTCGCAAAATTGAAATGTTGGTGGTTCTGACCTAGATAGATCCAGTTCCGCTCCTCCACAAACATAATTAAGTGACAAGAGGACTAATTAATTGGCTAGTGACCCATTGAACTAAAATTATTGTGTTAAATATTATAGGATTGAAGATTGCTGAGCATGTCTCTCTGCATAATATATACAGAATGGGAGGGGCGCTTTGACAAGATTGTTGTCATTTCGTAAGCCAAGGCTTGAATTGTTTTCATCATACTCGTGAACTAATTACAATTCCAAACGCTACAACTGCAACCATATATCTACACGTTCACACCTACAAACAAAATTAAAAGAACAAATCGCGACAAGATATCCTAAAATATTATTCTCTACTTTCTTCACTCACATTTGGCATATGGCTATTATCATCGTCATCATAACTAACAACGTTTGATTTTGAATCCTCCTGCAATGCATCCACCTTGTCTTCAGGCCTCTCACATTTCGTCTCTCTGATATTTGAACTCCCAGATAATGATACCAATGCAATGCTTTTCCCAATGCCATCAACATCCCTGGTTCTGCAATACAGACCCCGGCTACCAGCAAGAAGAATGTTTTGCTTCTCATCAACATTAGTTAGGACGGCAGGCAACACATCGATCAATGGAGGGTTGGTCTGACTTGAACCACTAATGAGAAGCCGCAATGTCTCTCTTGCACCATTCTCTACCACGGATTCACTCTCAGGAATCAACGGGTTCACTAGTTTTGGATGCAATGGAGGAATCGTGGTTGATATACCAGGACCAGCACTCACCAGATATCCTTGACCTGAAGAACAAACATCAATCACTGGAATGTGAACAATTGGGTCACAAACTAAAGGTGTGAAAGTTGGTATCTGCTGAGAACTTGGCACTTGCAACCGAACCAATGGATCTGGCAGAAAAGCAGGGAAATCCAATGAAGGAATGTCAGCAAGATTAAGAGGAGAAGTTGGTGCCAACAAACTGGAAGATGCATTAGCTGATAACAAGGAAGAAAGTGGTGGGAGTAAAGGTGGTTCACTTGATGAGTCAGAAAATTGTGAAGATAATGCTGGATGTTGCAAAGATGATGACACACCTAGAGGGCACCAACAATAGCAAGGAGACAAGAGAGGTGAACCTCCGGTAGAAACTTCATTCAATGGGCTTGAGGTTGGAGAGACAGAAATTTTCCCAAGTGATTCAAGAAAAGAGGTAGACAATTGGCAACTACTGCCTTCCAAAATATTATTGCCAGTATCAAATTGATTCGAACATGATTCATCAGTTGTAGCAGGTGAAGAAACTGTCAAATTGTCAACAGCAGAAAAATAGCCATCACCTCGGCGCCTTAACTTTTCTCTAGCAGCAGCACTTCTAAGAGAGGACAAGCTTCTGGATAGACCCTCTTTGAAGGAACTTGATCTTGGACTCAGGCTACCCTGGTAGATTGAATTTGCCTTTACAGCTTGACTGCCAAAGTGCCGCGATCGCAAAGACTTAGAGGATGAGGACTGGCATTGAGTATTTTGAGCTGAATCTGAGAAATCAGATATGGTACCACATGAAGGAGCAACTGAATTTGCATTACTTGCTTGGGTATTGTTCAATGATGATCCCACAAGATAGACACGAAGGTGAGTTGCTAGAAACCCAAGGCGTGACTCACTGATTCCAGTTAAATCAGCAATTGACGGTTTCCTCTTGACAAGATCTTTCATCTGAGACAGACGGAAAGAGATAAAATATTATCATATAATTCCCCAAATTAAGATCATATTAAGGGTGTGACCATCATCAAATAATATATACCTTTGAAATCAGTTCAATGCCCAAAAGCTTAGACTTCTCTGAGCACCAGAAGTATAAAACTCTGCTATCTGGGGTCTCTATACGAAATGATCGGCCAGAATGGTCTGCCAGAATCTCATCAATTACAACAGCAGAGCACTCCGATTTGCTGCTCAGGGTAAACAATCTTTCTGTATGACCATCATCTCCAAGGAATGAGAGTCGCAGATCAGATGTTGGCAAGATTGCAAGACTTAGACTACCTCTGTAACATTAAGAAAAAAGACATAAATAGCTGAGAAAATGAAAACAATGAAATGAAGCAGTGAAAAAGTTTAAGCACTATAAAGCTAGAGCAATCCAAAGAGGTGGAGAGGCGGACACTCTTACGTATAATAAAAATTGAGCAGAAAATAAATCTCAATATCCAAGATGTACTAGTCGATGTAAGTAGCCACTTCCTAGACAATGCAAATAAGGTAACCCACACAACACCCAAAAAGTGATCCATTGCAAGTACGGTTAATCTTATAGGCATCTAATAGGTCAATATCCTAGAAAAACATCAGCAAGCAAGAGTGTCCATCACATCCACCAAGGGTTGATTACAATATTTGCGGGTTTTAGGTTCAAAATAATAGCAGCAGTTGCGCAAATGGTCAAAACTAAAAGACATCCAGCAAGCAAGACCCTGAAGTGTTAAATATAGTTTTCATTAGTTCCATTACTAATTTAACAGTTAGAGCATAAACTAAATATTCCGTTAGAGGTTATTTCACACAGAGGTATTAAGCAAGATCCACAAGAATACATGACATTTTATAACAGACAGATCTTTCAAAGAGCAACTGAATTAATATTCATGACTTGAATAAATATACAAAACTAAAAGGAATAATAAAATCACAAAAAAATAAAACAATAAAAAGAAGATATGAACAAATTCACATAGAAATTAAACATTACATACCCCACCATCTATTTTAATAGGAAAATACAGAATGTACAAACATCAACTCACGATCACAAGCAGTATTAAGACAAGGAATTCACTCCTTTTTTTTCTATAGCAGTTAAATGTTGTCCCCACATACACAAAATACAGCAAAACCATATAATATAGGAGATGAAACTACCTTCAGTTCCCCTTAATTCAGAGATCATTAATACGCCCACTTTACCTACAAGTCAAAAGATATATTTATTTGGAGGTATGAACATTATCACCATCAATAAACTAAATATAGAATCCTACAGTTTCAACCATTATCATTCGCCACCAGCAAACTTCCCAGGAATATCATATTTGAAAGACCCAATAAATACAGTCAACAAAATCAAAGAAGCTACACCACAGACAACTGGAAAAACCGATCACTAAGGCCAGTTTTATTTATAACCATTATGATGATATGACAAAGTCATTAGATAAACCACAATATAGCAGCCTAATATCAAAGTATTAAGCAAAATGTAGACAAGATATATCATATAGGATATCATATAGAAAAGGCAAGTCAGAAATTCATTTGTAAATTCAATAACCATGTTTAAGTGAAGTTTACTAAAGGTGATTAAACATTTTAATATAATGTCATACCAAAAGCAGAAGCCCTTGTAGTTATGATCAAACCAGACAAATAGAAGGTTAATTTTACCAGTATAGAGCGCAAAAAGAGGCCACAATATTCTAAAAACATGAGTAAACACATGCAACAAAAATATTAACATACAAACTTACAGGCATATTAACATGAGTGACATACTGTGAAACATCAGGACATTTTAAACCAAGTATATTTTAAACCACCTGCCAACAGTCATACAATTACCACGGCATATTAGCAATCAATTACCATAGGTAGCTGCAAAAAGTCCTATCACATCTGTTTGTGTTACCATAACGTATAAAATTAAAACAGAACAACAAACTAATATAAGAAAACTTTGCAAAACAAGCTCTAAATTCATTAAATAATATTATACAACATAACAAACAAAATGGCTTCCTGAACTCAACCTAGCAAAGAATTTTCACAGTTATAACTAAAACCACAGTAACACAAAGAATTAAGCATAAAATAAAATTAAACAAACAATGTGGCTTGAGAATCCCAATCATATTGTGCCATCATATTAATTAGTAACAAGAAGCTGAATATATAACCACCCAACAAAAGAACGGGTTTAAACCATTTTATGATAATTCTTACAAGAACAAACCATTTTATTTTTTCTACTTTTTCACAGCATGAAACAGCTATGATTTTCACAAATTCTAATAAGTATGCATTGTGATGATACCAAGAAAGCAAAAATCCAAAAATCATAATCCATCACTCATACATGGGCAAATCACACCAAATGGACGCAAAACCGATTACCTTATTGAAGTTGGGCATAGCAGGCTCCCTTGCTTGTTTACCTTCCCAACTCGAATTGACACAAGTGGTATGCAAAAACATCTCGCTAGCATACACACTTCCGACGGCTCAAAGTGCTGTTCACATAACGCATGTCCAAATCAATTATCAGTCAAAATGACAAGAAAAACACAAAATAAATAAATCACAATAAGTGTACCTGACTTAGATGAGCCAATAACCGATCCTCGGCTATGCCGCTTGAAGCATTAGACTTCAACAGCGGCTTCAATCGTTCATCAGAACGACAAGCTCCCATGACTTGCATATCGAGAGCCTGAAGCCACTGCAAAACCCTATCCTCACGATCGCTCCGTTGAAGCAACAAATCTCCGTCTCCTTCCTCGACTAAGATGTCGGCCAATCGCTCCGTCAGTCCAATCTCACGCGATCCAACGGTGGAGGTTTCAACACCGGTAGAAGAAATCGATGAAGCGTCCGTGTAATCGTCGCCGTTAGATTGATCTCCTCGATCGTCAACAGTATCGTGTTTTTCGGAATTCGCCATGACAGATTCCTTTTCTCCAAAAAATTCGGGATTGAGACAACACCGACTTAGTTCGAATTAAAAAAAAATTGTCGATTCAATAGGATTTGAGAGGAAAATTAAATTTCGCTGTTGGTTGGCTGCAAGGAAATCAGACAGATAAAAGAAGAGAAAGGCGTGTATGTGAACAAGGGATTGTTATATTAATAAATAACAAGAATAATGCCTGGGCAAGCGGATTCGAAAGGGAGGTTATCAAATATAGTTTTGTTGTTAATTTGAGGTCCGCAACGTAAGCAAAAGGTTGGGGGCCATAAGCTTGCGGTTAAAGGGAGTGACGTCAGCCAACAAGTTTTTATTTGATTGTTAGAGGGGCAACAAGGGAGATTGAGTTCTAACGTACGCATGAGGAAGAAAGGCTAAGGAATCTCTTCGTCAAATTTAATTATGATTTAATTAATGCTTAGATGATTTGTTCGTCATGGAAAAGGAAATAAAAGTAAAATATTAATCATGAAAGAGACAGCTAATTCATTAATTAATTTTAAGAAAAAATTGGGAGGAAGTAGGTCAAAGCACTTATCTCTCACCCATTTACCGCAAGGTAGATTCTCACCTCTTAATTTAAAAAATTTAAAATTTTAATTATTTTTTATTTAATTTTATAAATATTTTTATAAAATAATTAAAATATTATTATTAAAAATAAAATTTATAATAAAATTATAAAATAATATTCAATTTTTAAAAAAATATTTAAATTTTAAAAAATTAAAAAAATATTATTATCATTGACTTTAATGATTATCAATAATAGAATCAAATGATCAAATCTAACATTTAATTATTTTTTATTGCGGTAATCAAATCTAATCACTTCTTTTAGTAATCATGATCGAAAATGGTCAATAAAACAAAGATTGATCATTTCTAATAGTTTTTTATTATATTTGTTAATAGAGAAAACTAAATTTGATTGTCTTCATCAAACGAAACTACCAAAATTGTCTTTAAAATCAAATAATTGTTTCTGATCATCTAATTCTATTATTAATGATCGTTGCTATCGACACGAGCAAAGGTGATTGTTGTTAATTTTTTCAAAATTTAAAATTTTTTTATATTTTAAATATATTTTAATTTTTAATATTTAAATAATATTTTATATTTTATTATTTATATAAATTTTATTTTATTATTTTATAATTTTTTTAAAATATATTATTTTTAAATTATTAAATTTAATGATTACCTTGAATAATTGATTTTAATTAATAAAAAAGATTTTTAAATTTACAAAAATTAAGGGATAGAAATTGTGTTCGGTGGGAATATGTCCCTGGGCGGAGGAAGTATCTTTTTGGGTGGGTCCCGCAATAATAATTCAATTCCGCTTTGATTACAGATGCTCTCTCTCTCTCCCCTTCCTACTCAACCCTATCGCAATCCTCATTCATGGCACTAGTTTGGTCCTTCCAAACAAAGCCTTTTGGCGGTGAAATTTTACCTATAAATAAAACAAAGAATAACCTGAGACTGAGAGAGAGAGAGAGAGAGAGAGAGATGGTGCAAAAAGGGCATATTCTTGATTCCACAGTGCCCTTTTGATTGACTATGTACAGTAGTCTTACAAGAAAAAGCAAGTTGCTTGGAATTTTTTTGCTGTGTAGGATCGTCAAGTCATGGTCTTCGTGCAGTTCTCCACTTTAACCTGCTTTACCAAAAGTAGTCATTAATTTAACTCGGGAAAAGGAGGGCAGTGCGGTGCTATTTAGACAATCCACCAAATAGGGAAGTAATTATATATATATTTTTCACCTGGAACAAACCAATCCAACCATTCTCATTATGTACCTGTTGATTGAACAAAGCCACCCTCCCTCAATTTCTAAACACTAAACCTCTCAAATTACCAATCATACAAATATATACTAAACTTTAACACTAAACATACCAACATATTAAAAAAAAAAAACAGGCGTTACAACTTCAATTTCGTTAAGTGGCGATTTTTGACAAACAGTTAATCTATAGTCTAAAGTTAATTCATTCAGTTCGGTTCAATATATTCCAATGAAAAATCTTAATAATGAAAAACATCTTGTAGTGATTGTCATTATCAATGGATCTCACGTCCTAAACAGTAATCTATCATAAGAGCTCTGAAGCTTAAGTTTACTTCTTCTTCTTTGGTTCAGATGCATATTCATCAACTAGAGCTAGAACATCTTTCCAAAATAGGCCCTCCACCAAAATTCCTTCCTTGGTGAACCTGCAATACTTTTAAGACATCAGAAATGTGGGGTAGACATATCAATTCAGATCCTAACTTGAAAAACCTATAGAATATGCAATGTATTATGCACTTAGCACAAACAAGCATAGGGATATGCATGCACATGCATATGAAAAAAAGAGAGAGAGACCATTGAGTGACACTTCTGGTAAACTCAACTGGCCGCCCTGCAGAAATTGATTTTGGATCTGCACTTGTGATTGTGAGAGTGTACTGATCGGAGAATCTTGGCAATTTAGAAGAAACCACCAAACCGGTGCTGGAGAAGGAACCCTGTTGACCAAATTTGCTGGTTAGATGTTGAATGAAAATATAAATTTTAATTTAGCAACAATCCTAGTTTTCAAATTTTCAATTGCACCATCCATACATGTATCACAACAAAAGAGCTTCACTGGCACTACACAAACTGAGATGAAAAGTCACTGCACATATGAATGATGTTTACCAAGTTGTGTTAAAAGATGAAAGCCAGCACACACATGATGCTTAACAAGTCGCTTTAGAAGATAACAAAAGGAGTAAATGTATGTTAACACAATAAGCCTGGCTCACTGTAAAATAAAATGAATTGGAACAACCTGGATTCAACAAACCAATCACAAAATAACCGCTGAAGACTGAAAAAGATCTTTGCAAAAGAGGCAGCCTAAATGAGGACTTCAAAATCAACCTGAGGGATTCCCACAGATGTAATAATACTTAAATAATAAATCATTAGTGTGTTAACATGACTCCAAAATTTATGAGTAAAAGTTAATTATTTCATAAAAATAAGGCAAGAGGATGTAACATTGTTATTTTATACAAAATGCCAGCACATATAGCCTAGAGGGAAGAAACACATAAACTAAATCCAATATTAGAAGCGTCTGTCTCAGCAAAATTAGTGGAGGTATTGCAGAGATCAATAGAAAGTAATTGAAAAAATCAAAATACCCATGGACCCAAGAGGCCGAATGATAGGACCTAGGATGTACAGGAAGAAACATGAAGGCAAGGGCAGAGGTTTAAGACTGTGTGGTTAGGTAGAGAAATTCTAAGGGCAGAACACATGGGCAGCAGTTGGGAGGCAAAGGAATGGGGCACAAAAGCAGTATATAAAGGAGGAGGAAAGAGAAGAAAAGGAGCAAAAAAAATAATGTAGAGCATATTCAGGAACAGGCTTCTGCCTGAGGGAAGATTGGCACCTCAAAACACCATATTTATTTTCTTTTTATGGCTGTTTATTTCAATTTCACCATGATTTGGTTGTTAGTTTGTGACTTGAGCTTCAAAATATACAAACATCAACATATTGTTAGATCAGTCCATTTCCTTCTAGCTTTGTTGTGTTGGATTCAATAGACTGTGCAAGTGTATATCAAATTGGTATCAGAGCAGTATGGGAATGGGATAAATCAATTTCATGCTGAATGAGAATGGGAGTTGGTTGTAGTTCAACAACTGAAGGAATTCGAAGCTTGAGATGTGTTAGAGAAAGAATTTGTCTCCATTGTGAAGGCAAACTTGAATCTGATCACGATTGTAAATTCATATTGACAGTATTTCTAGTATATGAGGATGGATCAGAAGATGGTGTCATTTTGATCAGGAGTGATGAGAAGCAAGAGAGGAGAGAAAGTCGGTCTGGTGAAGAAGAGTAGAACTGATTTACTTGAGATGGGAGTTTCCAATGAAGTCCAAATCCATCAGGTTGAGGCAGTAACAGCCAGAGCATATTCAGTTGGTTCCAACGAATTCCAACCACCAGAATTATTTTGCCCACTTCATGTTCATGTTTTCTTGCCGAAACAGACGAAGACCAATGAAGTTGACGAAAGAGACGTGAAAGAAAAAAAGAGCATAACAATTTTGACTCAACCCAATCCATAAACCCATTTACCCAATTCCAAACGCAGCTTAAACCCAAATCCAGTTCAATTCAATCCAAACCCCAACACCCAACCAAGCCTGAACACAATATCACTCAAGCCAAATACACCTATTTACATCAAACTAACCATACTTCAACATTCTAGCTAAGAGCGGATTCAAATTGAACCAGACTCGAACATCCCTTGGCTCGAATGAAAATTGACCCAACTTGAGTTCGTCGATCCAAAATTAAGGGAGGTTTGAGTTCGACTCATTTTGATTCAAATTTATGATTCAAATTCATAAAATTGAGTTTGGTTTGATTTCACAATTCAAATCTATAGTTTGGATTTGTGGCTGAAGTTTGCGACTCATCAATAAAATGACATCATTTTGTTAATAAATTGTGAACTCGAAGTACAAATTTGAGCCACAGACTTGAACTATAAATTCAATCCGAGTTTGAGCTACAAATTCAAACCACAAACTCAAGCCTAACTCAAACAAAACTAAGCTGAACTTTTTCTAATTCGAATTGAGCTCAACCTCCTGATTCAAATTCAATTCGAATTCAAATTAAACAAATTCGAACTAAACTAGCTCCATCCAGATGTCCTAATTCTAGCCCATCAAAACACTACTATTCTACTTCAAATCCACAACCCAATCCATCCTAAGGCTCATTACTCTAAGCCCAACCCACTCACATTTGACCCACTGTAATCACCATGTAAACACTCCAAATCAAACCAGCCCAACCCACTCACATTTGACCCAACGTAATTACCATGTAAGCACTCCAAATCAAACCAGCCCAACCTGATTTCAATTAAAACCATCCAACCCAATCAGCCCAAACACTGGACCAGACCCTAATCCCCAATATCAGACCAACCCTACTCAAATATCACATCCACCCCACCGAACTTGTATCACTCCAGTCCACATACAACTAACTCAACCCATCACACACAACCCAGAAAATCAGCCCAAACACTTATTGCCCAGCCTGAACCAAGATCCATTCAATTTAAATTAGACCCCAAACTCACCTGCTGCTTTCAATTCTTCCGAAACAAAATACCCCAGAACCTCCATCACCACTCCATGGTCCCCCTTCTCACACCACCACCATTTTATTTCTCCCCTCCCTTCCCAAAGCCTCACCTTCTTGGACACCTCCCAATAGCCAATCTGGTTGAAAAACAACGACCTCCTCAAGGTCTATCGTGGGAGCACTCTTGATGGTTTAAGTGTAACGGTGAAAATTCAACATCCTAATTTACAACATGTTGTCACCCACACAAATTGCTCTAAATTGAGTCAAGTTCATTGGTTCTGTATGTTGGAAATCATATCAATGTTCTTAACTTACTATCTTTAAACCTAGATATCTTGTGGATCTATGGGGACGGCTTGAAAATTCCCTTTCCCCTGGAAATGGTTGCTTCAGTGAAGATAATTATGTTTCCACAAATTGAAACTTGGGGTTTAGAAAAGAAAACAAAAACAAATTCAGATGGATCATGGATGGTTCTAATAAATTTGTTAAGTCTATGCATAAACTTATTAAGAAGTCACAGCTGGGGGTTAATCACACAGATAATATTGATGGTTGGCCTAAGGCAGTAGTAGGTGCAGATTCTCTTGATGTTTGGAATGTAAAACCCTTGAGATGTGGCCCAAATTTCAAAGATAGGTCATGTCCAATTCATTTGTTCTTTTCATTGTTGTTTATTTCCATTTCAGCTTAATTTGGTTGTTAATCTGTGACTTGTGCTTCAGAGTATACAAACATCAATATATTGTTAAATCAATCAATTTCCTCTCTTGCTTTGTTGTGTTGGATTGAATTAGATTGTGCAGGTATCTATCACAGAACTTTGCACCAATCAGAGAAGATAGAGCTTTATGGAAAATGAATCTTCGGAATTGCTACTTTCCAAATACACTAAATAAACTAAACGATATCACTATCCCAATTGTCTTTGCTACCTTGAACCTAAGTTAATCATCCAACTATATGAGCAATGCCTAACAAATACACATAACACTTGAAAAATCAACTCTCCCCAAGAAAATAAAGATTCCAAAGCTTCCTTAAATTGAGGTTGCAGAAAAGCTGCAGATGAGAATTAAACATAAAAATGGAACATCTCCAGAGAACTACCAAAAACCAATGAACTCATACACAACTAGGCACATTTAAGTAGAGGCACCATCTAAAAATGCTACGAAGCTACTCCATGCAGTAAATAACAAGGGATATAAAAATAACTAAGCCAGCCACATCAACTAATATACGCTGAAGTATATTCATCAAGGAATTTGCATTTGATTGCCTCAACCATGTATAACTACAAAAAGGTGGCATACATTTGAGTAGTATATTAAAAAAAAGAAACATATATCAATATTGTTTCACAATCTACTTTCGATTCAAACACTCACAGAATGCTGAGTACATGCGTTCAAAACATTAAATGCACAGAAGTACAAAAATGCTATCTAGCAAAAGTATCCTACAAAGCACTAAATTTATTACAGGAATGGGTGATTACCTCAGGAGGATAAGTAAATAAGATTGCGTTCTTTTCCTTTGTGTGGATGAATAGCTGCAATATCACATTGAAAACTATATACTTGCCAGAGTCAAGGATAAAAAACAACTGAAATCTGCCTCTTTACAGAAATAATTAGAGAAGTATCAAATTTCAAAACAAATGGTAAACGTTTCGATTAAAGATAACAACCAGGCCAAAAAAATTTAAAAAAACAAGTAAAGGATATAACGCGATACATCCGATCAAAAAATCGCGATTCTCTGGAAACTTCTTTTTGTAAAATTGAGCAATCAACGCAATAACAATGATAATTGATCCCATCAACAACCTGATATTGCTCATTCTCACGTCTTCCACATAACCACGACTGCCAACAATCTATTTCAGCAAGAATAAATTAAAACAGAACCTCAATTTTTCAAGGAGCTTACAAAATTCTATCGATATAACAAATGGATCTAGGTTTCTGGATTACCTCAGGAAGGGTCTCATCGAGGAGATGTTTGATTGAGTGGTGATCTAAAAGATTTGCCTTCTTAGGGTTTTTGTTAGCCGTTTGGTCCTTTTCTGATTTCTCTGGCATTTTCTTCGCGGTGTTTGTCTGTAGATTGTTCAGTGAAATCGAGAGTATACTTCAAGCCGCAGATTATAAAGCGCTTTGATACAGTTGACTGTTTGGAGTTTCAACGACATCGTTTTATTGAATTAAGTTGGTAAGTCAAACGAACGGGAAGCCTTTAGCTTGGTGATTTTTATTATATAACTTCTGATTTTTTTCTTATTTAGGATAAGACTAAGGGAAATAAACACGAAAACTAGCTGATCTAATTAATCAATTGAATTAAATACATGAGAGTATAAGATTTTAATTTGGACATCCTATGATCCAACAAATCCAAATTGGATATTGCATTACGATTCAATAAATTTTCCCAAATGTAACGGTACATAAATGATTTTATTCCCTATGCTGACGCCCTAATTTCAAGCCACAGACGCTTGCTAGGAAACATTTTGACTAGCATCATTCAGCTTTGGATCGAGAAGATAAATTGCGAGAGCCAACCGAGTACCCTTAACAAACTCTTCCTTCACCATAGAGTACCCTTAACAAGCTCTTCCTTGGTGGGCAAAAACTGAGCACCCTTAACATGCTAAGGCAAATGCTTGATGGAAATTCGGTCCTTGGTGAGCAAATACCGAGTACCCTTAACAAGCTCTTCCTTCATCGTGAACAAAACAGCAGCTGCAAGAACACTTTGGACAATTTTTGTACTCATACCCTTGTAAAAGCCCTTAAAACCTTCATAGCGGATCGTCTTCAAAATTGCATCCATTGTGCCTATAATTATAGTTTTAAGGAAGAAATGAAAATGTCAATGATCTCTATGAAATGAGGATACATTAAGAAAACTAAAATAAGAGTTTTTAGGCACATGAAATGAAGCCCGTTTGCGCTGTTTTTCGCTTTCACTTGGTGTATAATATAAGCATAGTTGGTTTTTGCCTTAATGTAATTTACTCTAGATCTGTGCATTTCAGATTTTATTTAAGTCGAAACTAAAACAAGGTTAAAAAACAAAATATCAACTATTTCAAAGATTACTGCCCCAAATCATCATACATGAAATTTCATCAAAAGAACCCAAACCTTTATAGTGGTGCCTTTTATCCCCAGTTTGAACCTGTTTTGCTTGAAGCCTCGACTACCAAAAAAAAAAAACATATAAATAAATACAGAAAGTCAATGAGGAATTATAACAATAAACAAATAGATATATGGAGATGCTTAAATTCCCTGCCAAAAATACTTTATGGCAGATTTTCTCTAAAGTTGGGGATTTCTATGAAGAAAGATTTTTCTGCCTGTTATTTCTCACTGCCAAAACAACAATAAACAAATAGATATATGGAGTGCTTTAAGGAACTACATTTTGCCATGTTACAACATTAGAGGAATAGAGAAGTCATAATTCATGAAATTTTTAAAATTAACTTGGGAAAGCTAGGCCAGGAAGAAAGTTTTGAAAGTTTTATTCAATTTAATACGAACTTCATTTGCTAGACCCATGAATAATTTCATTACCTCACAAGTAAAGATTGAATCTCAAGGTCATGACTCATTATGAGATGCTTATCCTAAGGCCACGCTTAGTATGAGTTGCTTTCACAGATAAAAATGAAACTTGGAAGTTACCTTCACAACAAGCAGTGGATATGTTACAACAGTGGCTACGAGTTTCGCCAAAGCTCCAAGAAGAAATATCTAGCAAAATCAAGCAGTTTATATAGCTTACAAAATTATTGTAGAAAAAAAAAGAAGGAAGTCAATATGTGAGCACTGCAGTACTGATTTTAAAAATTAGATTTGAAAAAAATGGAGGTGACAGAGAACTGCAGTGGGAACCAACCTCTAGAGCAGTAACTCCTTTGCTATCCTTCTTACTCAAGGCCTGTCTTTTCTTCAGCTTCTTCAACATAGTTTCATAAAGCATAAATTGTATGGAAGGATTGCTCACCTGTACAAGGCAGTAAGAAATAGTCGATGACACTCCAATGACACGGAAACAAGTAAGTGCTGACTTACCATGATCAATGTCGGGAATATACCTTTCCAAAAGCCCCAAAATCCAGCTTCACCATAGATTTCTTGAATCTGTAAATATTACACATCAATATATATATATATATCACATAGGAAATTTTCCTTCCCCGTTTCTCATCCCAACGAGATAATAGCAACAGAATTATTTACAATCTCATGACAGAACAAACTACATAACACTATAAAATTAACAACTTATTCCACACACCACATGGCTAGTTCCATAGGGAGGAGACTCAGGTGCAGCAGGAATCACTTCATCTTGATTAACTGGTTCTGCTTGACTGAACTCGGACTTCTTCAATATTTTAGTATGAGTCTGCAGGAAACAATAATTTGAAACATGAAGCTAATTCATTCCACATAAATTACCTGTTAACATGCAAAAGAAGCATATATGATGCCATATGGAAAACCAAAACTCATATCCCACTGCCTGATTTAGGGCTTGGAGGAAACACGTGAAGACATGAATTAAGAAAATATAAACACTGTTAAAATTAATATGCATATAAAAATTCTAATATCACACATTTCACTACTCTGATAGCAAATTCATACAGCATAATACATAGGCAACTAATCTACCTAGCTTTGGAGCAGTGTACAACATTAACTTCCCCATAGCATCAGGAAAACCACAAACTCAAGTTCAGAGGGGGAACCTCCAACATTTTGCAATAAAAAATCCTCTTGATCGACAACACAGTAAGAAAGGACATGTTAATTACTGAACACATCATATATAGAAGAAACAGAAACTTAAAAATGTTACTTAGGTATTACCTGCATGCGCGTAACAACAACCCAAATGGGGTTTGTCAACAGAACATTTACACACCTAAACAAAGAAGCATCAATCAACCTTTTAGCAATGAATTACACGAATAAGAATAGGAGAAATAAAATATATAGTTAGTTGATATAAAAATCACCTGAACATGTTCTAATTTGATCTGAAATGTATTAAAAGACTTCAATTATATGTTTAATGTGTTTCAGTGCCATGCAAATTAATGATTCAGGTTTTTGGGAGAATTCTACTTGATCAAACAAATTGTATTTTTCAGAAACCAATGTTTATTTCACAACTCTGAGATCAAAGTATTCTATTATGCAAAGATATATGCACTAAAAGATGGGCAGGATGTAGAAGGAATAAAATATAAAAAACAGATAACAGCTATGTGCCTGAAAAACAATGTTCCTGTCCCTCACAGACTGGGTTGAGCATAACAAGAATAAAACAGCACAGAACTTTATTAGATAATTTAGTTATATACAATGACCAAATTCACTAGAACTCCATAAAAATTTACCCTGCTAGGGAAGCAACCACAAGTGCTGAAAACATGCCAACCGATCCATCACCGATCCCTTTCCTCTTTTGTTCAAGTGCTATAGCTTCAACTTTATTCCTGAATATTTGATAGAAATAATAGTACACACCCTGTAACATAAAAATGGTGAGTGTATAAGAAATAATAAAATTAAACAAATTGATGCAAATCACAGCAACGAATAAAAAACACTTAAATTAAGCCAATGTATAGAACCCGTTATTATGTTGTACTAAAGAAGATCAGTTGAAATTAAAAAGTTAACAGGGCTGCAGTGAGACATTGTATATGCTAGCTGACATACTGAAATAAAAGAGTCTACAAAACAAGCCCCAGAGGCCGGAATAGGGAAAATGATAGATTTAATTAAATAGAAACTTGACATATGCCCTGAGGAAGTTAATTAGCTAGTCTTAAATAATTAAGCTTCAAGTGCAATTTGTGAATTACTTTGACCCTAAGTTTCTGTTAAACCAGTCTTTCATAAACTTCAGGAAGAATCAATGGATTTGCTAAATGTAATTCTAAGTTAGCTCATTTAGGCAGACAACATAATATTCAACAGCGAGAAATTCTCTAGAAGTTCAAGGTTTGTTACTATTATTTGCCCTGAACATGACAAGAAGAAGAGAAAGGAAAAAGAAAACAAATAATATGACAAACAAATGTATGCATAATGGCAGGTCTTTCAGCACCCCACAGTCACATTCAGATTCACATTCACATTGAAAATCATAAAACATCTTATTGCTGCAATTCTGCAAATTCCATTTTATCAAATCAATAATTCCATAATCCAATATCCTTCACCTACAATTAAAAGATATCTTGAAAAATCAAGCTAATTTCTTACTGTTCTAGAATTGACCGAAATTAACTCAAACACTAATAGTTTTTAAATTCCCAAACTTCATTTGCTGCTCGATCATACTTTGGAGAACCAAACACAGCATTAACAACTCAAAAATACACATCTCTTTCAACACACGAGCAAACAAAGGTATGGCCTCCAAATCAATATTAAGAAGCAGTTTCCACATGCTAGACAAGAAAATTTACCCTACAAAAAGCTTATTAAGAATATAAATAAAATAAACTCTCACCTGAGATGCAGCAGTACCTACTAGAGATGGCGTTAAACCTCCATACAACCGTTCCCACCCCTCCTGTTTCACAAGCTACATACAAACCAAGCAAGAGAATATTCAAAACTAACACAAAGCCAAAACTTCAACCTCACATTTCTCATAATCGATAAACTGCAAACTCACTCAACTTTCAGAGCACTAATTTGTTCCTATTAACGTAAATTTAACACAAGAAAATTTTTTTTTTTTAAATTAGTTCACTTTCTTTTACACGGTTTTAAAACAGCAAAAAATAATTAAAATAAATAAATAAATAAAAACCTGACACATTTGTTCAATCGTTCCAAGCTGCCTCTTCTCCTTCTGCAATTCACGCTCGGTTTGTTGCCGCGTATTTACCTACACAGATTAATAAAATTACTTACAAAATAAAATTAAGACAAACAACAGAGATCATTAATAAACCATACAGTTTGAAGCGGATAAGTGATGAGCTGAGAGATGGTTCCGCCACCAGCTCCAGCCAGTCCATTTATCAAAGCGTCCGACATAGCGAACAAAATTCCCCCGGGAAAATGCCGATATTTTCTCGAGAAGAATTGTTATAAATAGTTTTGCTTCAAGATCAAAAGAACTAACAAAACATTAGAGATCTAAAAGTCTATAAAACGTGGACAATCTTTGACTTTGGCCGTATATGAATTCGGTTTGATTCGCTTTCGTCAGTCTCTGTTGAGTCCCCACGCCCTTGTAGCACTCAACAGATAGAAGGTGACATAGTGAAATTACCTCATTGTCCCTTGTGTCTCGGAATGCGTGTGTAATCCCTGGTTTTTATTTCGGACAAATTATTAAAATAATTTTTTTAATTAAAATCGAATTTTAATTTTTTTTTTAAGCCTTAGAAGTATTTAATCTGCTTAAAAATAAAAACCTTATTAAAACTTGAAAAAACACATATCACGATGAAATTTTATATAAATTTTATTATTATAATATAAAAATTAGAAAATAAATTTGAATTATAATCTTATTTTCATCTTTTTGGTTGTAAGAATAATTATAAAATAATTATTTTTAAAATTAGTATTAAATTAAAATAAGAAAACAATAAAAATTTAAAAGATCGTAAATAACACAAGGTTTATAATCATAAAATTCTTAAGTTTATACAATTGTTTTACATTATTAGGATATCTTTTTAAATTAATATACAAAACATTAAATTCGTGTAAAAGCCATGTAATTAAAAATCAATTATTTTAATAATTTATCCTTTTATTTTTTATTTTAATTATAAAAATACACATCAAACTCAAATACTTTCCACCCAAGTTTGATGAAAAAACCGATTCTCAACTGATGCATTTAAAAAAATCATTTTCATTTGTTAATTTTGTTAAAAAATTTTGTTTTTTTTTTAATTATTAAAATGGTTAAACAAAATATTGAAGCTAAATAACATTTTACTTATTTTTATTAAATAACTTTTTACATTTATAAGTTATATTAATTTCAATTAAAATAATAAAAGAATTATTAATATAAATATAAATAATGAATTGTAATTTTTTAAAATTTTTAACAATTTAAAAAAAATTGAGGGTATTTTTAAAATTTTAATATCTTTAAATAATTTCAAAAATTATATTTACATCTTAAATAGTCAAACTAAATGATACAAATCAAATATGTAATGTTATATTATAAATTATTAAGACTATAACATATTTTATGGAAACAACTGGGCATTTAATTAAAATAATCATGTTTAAAGGGTGTGTAAAAGGTCAATAGTGAGAAGGGGTTAATTATTTTATTTTAGAGATTTTTTTTTATTGTTGTATCGGTTACGAAAATGGATTTATTTTCTCGGATTCAGGTTGAGGTTTACGATTATTTATCATTATCATTATTATGAATGTTGTGTTTTATGAGTTAAAATTAGTTTATAAATAGACGATTATTTGATATTTGATTGTATGGTAATATTTATAATGTAAATTAATATTTTATTATAAAAATTAATTGATATTGTGATTTCAAGATGTGTGTTTTTTGGTACAATTTTATTTCATTTAGGATTTGGGTTTAATTTTTTTAAATGTTAAGTGATATTTTATTTGATTTATCATTTGAATTAATAAAAGTTTTGAATTATTATTTAGAGATCAACATCTAACAATAAGAAGAAGACCACCTTTCATGCTATCAGCCTTAAGCCTGGAGTTTAGTTATCTTATTTTCACCCATCATTTAACACCTTAAATCCATAAAAACACAATGGTCTAAATTAGGGCTGGATTCGAGCCGAACCAAACGTAAACAGTAACATGTTCGTGTTCGGGTTCGTTTTGTACTGTTCGGATTCGGGTTCGTATTCGTGTTCGCCGAACTTTTTAGTTCTGGTTCGTATTCGTGTTCGGTTCGTATAATTAAGTTCGTATTCTACTTGTATTCGTATTCGTATTCGGTTCGTATAATTCGTTTTTATATTTATTAAAAATTATAATTAATACAAATAATTAAAAAAATTTAATTAAAAAAATTATTATTTTAAGTTTGGGTTCGTGTTCGTATTCGATTCGTATAGTTCGTGTTCAGGCTCATTCGAACCGAACTTTAAAATTGCAGTTCATGTTCGGGTTTGTTCGGCTCGTTTCGGGCTCGTTTGAGCCGAACTCAAAAACGAACCCGAACATATTCGGTTTGAATCCAGCGCTAGTCTAAATATATAAAATGTTTATGGAGCAGATATTTTGAGCCCATTTTGAAATTTTTTATTTTAGGCCAAACAACACACTGCCCCCTAAGGTTTTGTTTAATAACAAATTATCACCCATAAAACTTTTAAAATTCAAATACTTACCATTTTATTGTAAAAAGACTAAAATATCATTTTATAATATTAATATTAAAATAAAATTTAATATAAATAATATTAAATTAATAATAATAATAAATTTATTAAAAATATTAAAAAATAATATGAATATATAAAAAAGAAACCACTACTGCTGGCAGTGGCTGTCTTTAATATCATAAAGTAGTTGGAAATAACTATCTAATTCTATTGATAGTTAGATTTGATCGCCACGATGGTGGAGACGGTTAGATCTAGTTTCTGTCATTAGAGAAGGCTGGAAACAGCTAAAATATTTGAATTTTGGTCGTTTTCAGTTTTCTCTGATAGCGAAAATAGTCAGATTTGACCGTCTCCGTTATATTATTAGCGTCCAAATCTGATCGTCTCTGTTATTGTGATGGCTAAATTCAGTCACCAATAAATCCAGATAACTGTTTCTGGCCATTTAATAAGGTTAAAGGTGGCTATTATCGCCGGCGTTGATGATTTTTTTTATATATTTATAATATATTTTAATAATTTTTTATTTTATTTTAAATTTATTTTTATATTATTTATAAAATTTATTTTTTATTTTAATCTAAAAAGGCAAAATACCCCTTTAACAAATAGGTATTTAGATTTTAAAAGCTTTGCGGTTGATAATTTAGAATTGAGCAAAATATTGGGTGGCAATATGTGATTCGGACTTTAATTTAAGTTGAACTATGGTGTGTCCACTTCTTTGTGCCCTCATGCCCTTTGTTTTTTTTTTTTTTTTTCTAATTCTTTGTATTTATATTTAAATAATAAAATTTGAGTATTTTTATTTAAAATATAATTTTCAAGATTTTAGGAAAGAATTTACCATATAACAAATGTAAATTTATTTATTTTGATTGTCACGTTAATAAGTTGTAGTAGAGCGAAGGCTTAAAAAATTAAACATTTTATTGTCCAAATTTTCAAATAATTTAATAAAATTCAGCAACATCATCCTTTATTCTTTCCTTCTCTCTTCGCTGCCATGATCCTGGAACAGAATGGGCTCTTCTCGATCACCGCCGTCTAAAGCTCTAGATCTCAACCTCACGATAGTCTCCGCCAAAAACCTCAAAAATGTCAACTGGAGGCTCGGCTATTTGGAACCCTACTGCGTTTTTTGGGTCGACCCGAACCGACGTCTGACAACAAGGTCTGACGATTCCGGGTCGACTCGACCTGTTTGGAACGATCAATTTACGGTCCCTTTAACACTTCCCTTCCACGAGTCGGTGCTGGCCGTAGATATCTTCCACTCCGTACCATCGGAAACTCCGAAGCCATTGGTGGCTACCTTCCGGGTCCCACTTAAGGACATATCCGACCTGTACGATTCAACCCGAATCAGAACCTTCCAGCTGTTTCGCCCCTCGGGACGTCCCCAGGGTAAGATTTGCCTGAAGGTAGGAGTCCGAGAACGTCCACTGACCGCGTTTGATAGTTACCATTTTGCCCCTCTGACAAGCTACTATTACAATTCTGCTTCTCCGTCGCATCGTCTTCCACGTGAATACCGAGAATTCTTTCCCTCTTCCACGGCCTTCACTCCGTATTCCCCGGGATATGGTTATTCCTCTAGACCACCTCAGCCGTTTTACGATCGCACGGCCTGTGGGTACGCAAGGCCCACCGCTCCTTTTGCTTATGCTCCGTTGCAGCAGAGGCCCTTCAGGTTGCAGGGGACAGGATTGGCTGTGGGCGCGGGCACCGTCGCTGGGGCTTTAGGTGGACTCACATTGGAGGAGAGATACTCGGAAGGCAGTAAGTTTGGTGCACGTGATGATTATAGCGGTTATTATCATGATTATCAAGACTAATTATTCGGGGGAAAACATCCCAGTATTGTTACCATTGTTATCCAGTAACTATAACATTTAGTACTGTTTTCCTCCTATCCGGTATCTGTTTTGTAGATTGACTAGTTTCACAGTATATATGCAAGTGTAAAGTTTTGTTCTAGATGATAATACGGATTTCTTGAGGATTAACAGTAGCTTACTTTCAATTGTTGTATGTGTGGTGCCGAATTTAGATGAATGTTTTGAAACCTGGGAAGAATGCGCTTGCAGTTTTGTTGTTCAGGATGATGGCTAATATTGTTATTTTATTAGGTTTTCATGTTCTATGTCAATGCAACTCCAGAAATTATGTGCTTAATATGTTCTCTCTGTTGATCTATGTTTGAAGGTATTTGATGTTGGAGAAGCATATAGTTTGTCTTGAATGCTGAATCTAAGCGTGGAGGGAGCAGAATAGAGACGTATTGCCATACTAGTGAAATAGGTGGGAGGATGGGACTTTTCTTTCTTTGATGGATGAAAAATGAGAGGCAGATAGCTGTAATGGTGGGGAAGGGTACATATTCCGATCTGTTTTGCTTTTTGATTGCTCCAAATTTAACTATGGGGGGAAGTGGAAATTGGGGGAATTGATCAATTTTAGTTTAGATTGCTTGAACTTGCTCTGTAGTCTTTGATTTGCTGCAGCTTTGTTAGGGATGTTTATTTACCGCATGATGGAAGTGCCCATTTCAATTGTATTGGGTATTGGGACTTTAACTTTGAGTTCTTGCAATTTGCGGGTAACTTTCAGGTCAAACTCAGATGACACTAGTTCATTCTATAATGCTTTTATTGTTAGGAAATTGAGTGAGAAATGAGAGTTGAATGTTGGGAGGAAATGTGAAAGTCATGTAAATTATATGTTGTAGGTTATACCTGTGGTAAACATTCTACTGATTCACCAGGTGCTCTCATTCTCATCAACTTCTCTCAATTCAAATGGCAAAATTCCTCTCCAGTTTTGTAAGAGTAACCAGTAATTACTTCTGTAGACTTTTAGAGTGGGTTTGTCGAAGTGATGGGTTTGTCGAAGTGATTACGGTTTAGGGGTTGTACAGACAACTTAGTGGAAGTGGGTTGAGGCCGCTTTCGTTAAAAGTTGGTTTCTTCAGGCTGGGCCTGGTCTTTCTGCTTTTTAGAGTAGGCTTTTGATCTGTACCCAGCATGCATCAGCTTGTTCACATTTAGGGGTGGACTCGAGTTAGGATTACTGTTTAGCTCACAAACTTAAATATGAGTTGAAGTAATTTAACTCGTTGAGTTCGAAACTTGGTTTGTGAGTCTTTTTTCCTCATCTTTTTTAGTAAATTTGCTCCTTCAATATTTAGCATTTATCAGTTTTTGGCTTGAATTGGACTAGATCCATCTCTTTTCATGTTACTGTAGTTTCAAAACTTGGTCAGTCCAGCAATTTTAGATGTTTGGATGCTTGAATATAATGAACCTTCTTGACCCAAATTAAAGAATCTTTGAATGTAATCTTCTTCCTGTTTACAATTTTGAGTCAACAAGTAATCTTAATTGTTGAGAGTTGCGGCCAAGTTTTAAATTATCAGTAAGAAGTTGATAGATGGAAGAAGAAGATTCACTACAAGGTTACTTGTGTACTGCAGTTTTGCTGAGGCTTGAGAAGCCTGTCACATTCGGGCTTTGGTGGAGAGCGAGATGAGTGCGAAACCATTTATTACTGTAGAACTTCAAAATTTTGAATGGTCCAAGTTTTTTAAAATGATGGCTAAATATTGTGTCAACATAGAACAGTGAACCCACACATGTTTATTATATGATTTTCTTACCAATAATTACAGAACAAATCACAAGTGCCCCACCCGTTCATGAAGAAGTCATAATATAATATGACAAATAGGTGTTTTCCAAATCAAATAGGGTGGACTAAATATGTCTATATCCATGAAAATTGAAAGGCAAGCACATCCAGGTTTAATAATCACTTTTAGATGATGATGGTATAGACAAATGAGGGATACATTTATTTCCACATAAATTTTGTTATCAAATATCTACACGGCTTTGCCACTTGAGTGGAATTACCCCACTTATTTTTTGAGAAATATATAATATATATCATTGATAAAAGGGACAACTGGGCGATATCAAATTGAAGGATTTTGACTAGAGAAACATGATTTTGTTCATCGAAAGTGGTGGAATCACACATCATTAAGTATATATCTAAATTTGTTTTTGTATGTTTGTGCTTTCCACTATTAAAATTTAACTTCTCTTTTCCTCTGTGATTTTATCTGATCTTATGGAACCACAAATGATTATGTCCAATGTACTTATACCGAGAAGGAGGAAATGAAAAGCTTTTGTTCCATAATCAAAATATTTAATCCTCCCTCAAACTGAGGGTTCTTATCTCCTCTTCTTCGGGATTTGATTATATTATTATTATTATATGTATAATGGTTGATATTATGAGTCGGACAAATTTCAAAGGCATAATTCACAGTAAAAGTAGGCTTATCTGCCGCAGAATTGAGAGAAAGATGATAGTCATCTTACTTTCTGTGCATTGCATGAAAGAAAAGCTATCTTTGTTTACACCTCTTTTGACTGATTAATTATGATAAATATTAGACAGATACAGAGTGGCAAAATGTTTGGAAACTGTCAAATTGATTTATAAGAAAAACGTTAAGACATTTATGTGGAGGAGAGAAGATCAAAATTTCAGCTTTCTAGGGAATTTTTTTTTGGTGGGTTTATAGTGAAAATTTGGTTATAAAGCAAAATAACCTTTATAAGCAACTAAACGAACAAGTAGACTTGGTTGAAACTCCATTAAAAGAAACCAGAGTTGAACAGGTTTGTTGCTTGAGAATTATGGCCACTCAAAGACCAATGAAATGCTTTAACCCGAGTGCATGATATATATAATACAACAAATAGACAATTTTCGTTGCGAAGTTGCCGGCTTCGGATATTTTTGGTGCATGTACTTCTCAATAATAAGTTGGGAATTCATCTCATGGCTCTTATTTAATTCTTTCTAGCAATCAATTCATAAGTGGACAAAAGTCTCCACAATGCTTCACTCTCTGAACGCAATAGTTCTTTGTCTCTCTTTCATTTCTCTTTCACCATTCAATCAATTCCTTAAAGTTAGCCTCCCCAAAAAAAGTCTTGTTTATGGCATAATTAACTTCTTAAAAACAATTATTAAGTTTAACCCCACTTTCCATTCTGTAATTTTGTGGTCTAAGCATTTGAACATAAATTTTATTTTCCATTTAAGGATTCTTGCATAGAGCAACATGCCAAAGATTTCTGAGCAGGCTAGATCTTTTATCAGGGAGGAAAATATATCGCTGCTAGAGGGACCATTACTTACGTTTTTCAGGAACATGCATGCATTTAGGCTATCATAATTGTACAAAATGGTTAATCTCAGCCATTGTTGGTGGGACTTTTGCTATGTTTATGCCTCTGTGGTACTCCTATCTTTACAAAAATCATAAACCCGAATCATGAAAATGAAGAGCACAAAGATGCCACTGGCTTCACTTCAAATCTGTAAGTTATGGAACCTAGCTATGGCTGAAGATCTTGCAAGATCTTCAGCGTCCCACATCACTTTTTTCGATACACATTATCGTCTTTCTTATCTGAGCAGTGATTGATGATGATCAAGATGGCTCAGGATTTTTGGCATAAAAATCTCATCAATTTGACTGCCTTAGCCCTTTAAGTGACCAATTTCTGACTAAATACAGATAACATATCACAATTATTACACAGTTGCTATAGCATGTGATTGAGTTAAAGGGAATGAATGACATAGGGATAAAAGGTAGGTTTAGATTAATCCACGTTCTACATAAGGACACATAAATTGAAAAAATTAAAAGAAAATTAACAAACCAAAATAGGTGTTTTAGGGGAAAAAGGATAATTTGAAATAAAGATTTAGAACATTATTCTTACTGTCATAACAGAACCAGAATAGTTTACAAATTTAGGTTAGAGATTGCACGCCTCTATAACAATATATTTTGGCAAGGCTTAGATTAAAAATTTCTCATATTGTCGTCTCTTTCTAAATTATCAAGTTTTAGGTTATTAGTTAGAGAGCAAGATAATAATGCAAAATTACTATATATCTAATAAGTTGTTGACAACCAGGCCTCATGGGATCTACCTATTAGTTAAATCCCTATTATTATAACTTTAAAAAATGTGACCTCTTCCCTCGTCTTATTGCTAGTCCATTTAAGAAAAAGTAATTGCTCAAGTCTATAATCTGTTTGGTGCATGGATTATAGCTTTTTGACTTATTTAGATAGGTCCTTATAGATTCGTTAATTTTTTGTTATTAATTCGGCTCTGTTGACTTCACCTCTACCATATGAATCTTATTAAATTCTAGCTAAGTTTAGCAATAATTCACAGCCCACTTCTGATTCTTTGCTTCAAGACTGTTTTACCAGTAGATAGTTACGGAAAACGTCTATGTTCCAGCCATGGACTATATTCATATATAGCTAGGTTGATAGATAGATAGGAAGACAAATAGAAGAAAATGCAAAAAATAAATTAAAAAAGTAGAATTTATGTTGGTTTGGGGGAGATGATGCGTTTGGTGACCTGAACCTAGCTATCAGAAAACGAAAGAGAAAGAGAAGAAGAGATGGCCGGCCAAGCCCTAATTCAAAGAACGTAAATGGGAATCCATGCAAAGAGTTAAAACTCAGCGTCTCAGGTACATGAATGCAAACCCTAAACCCCATAAATTATTATTCAAAATTTTATAAAATAAAAATGCCTGCTGTGTCAAAAGGCTTTGACTTGTGCAGTCCCTCCTTTTGTATTGATATTGGGAATAATTTAAGTGAGCTATCATTTTCAACATAAGCGCAGACAGACAGGTATCGTCAGTGAATAGCTAATTTCTTTTAATTATAATTGTTTCTTTTGTTTTTTTCAATTATGAAGGTTCATCGGTATGGTCCTTTGTGTCTTTTTCAATTTTCTTTGCATAACTAAATTAATTGACTGGCTGAATTTGGGTTTTCAGATAGGCCAAAGCCTTAATCCCACACAAGATTTTCGGAATGATACTTTTGTCCATCAATATTTTAAATTTTGAATTTCTGTTTAAAAAATACTTTTTATAAAATAATTAAAATACTCTAAACTAAGAAAGTAAGACTAAAAATATTTAAAAAATTAAAAATAATAATAAAATAAATTTTAAAAATTTAAAAAAAAACTTTGTCATTGACAGTATTACTAGCAGTAGTAACAGTCAAAAATTGAATCAGATAAATAAAAAAAATTATTTGATTCACAGAATGATCAAATCTAATTGTCTTCCATCAGTGATAAATGACCGATTTGAATAAGATCAATTATTTTTGACTGTTTTCGACTATCATTGATGGCCAATGTGGGATGGTCAGATTTGGTTGCTTTAGGCAAATAAGATAACCAAATATGGCAGCTCCATGAACTAAATAGTCTTTTTCGGTCACCAACATCAGTAGTGGTGGATTTTTATATTTTTAATATATTTATTAAATTTTAAAATTTAATATATTTTGGTCACAGTTAGCATGACATGATACACATTTTATGACATGAACTAATAATGCAACTAGATAACAAAATAAACAATATATCCAGATTCAGTAAGCGAATAGATGAATGTTAGGGCCAAGGCCAGATATGTGCTATGTGTGTTGCTTGCTTGGGTTGAGGGAAGTAAGGATCGCTTACTGGGTGATCTTTATCACTCATTCCTTTCCTTCTTCCTTCATTTTCAGATATGTTTGCTGCTGACGAGGAGCGGGTGAACCATGGTTGACGGGAGAAGACTCCATATCAGTATTTAATTATGGCCTGTTGGGGTTTATTTGTAAATTTTTGTATATACTTAGTGTACATATGTACAGAAACAGTTTGTATATGAAAAGGTTATTTTGGGCTCATTGTATATTTCAGTTTTCAGCTTTCGTTTATATATTGTACAGTAGCAACAAGTTTTTTTTTTGTAAGATTCCCGTCGCGTATACCGAATTTTCAGTTTATTAATAAAAGAAGAAGATATTATTCAGCAGCAGCGGTATACGTAACGACGGGTCCTATAAAGCTTCAGCTTGATCCTAAGCTAGCTCAACTTAAATTTAATCCTAACTATGTGCACGATTGATACTTAGACATCATGGATATTGTTTGAGTTACTTTCACAAAGACATTAAGGATGTTAGGAAATAAGTTGACATAGACATCAAGGATGTTAGAAAATTATGAAAGGATGGAGTAGATGTCAAAGACATTAGGTTTTATGTTAAGCATTATAAACGTCTTAAACATCGAGACATGTGAGAGCCCATAAATTGAATATATATATATATATATATTCTTCTTGTGTCTTTATATATTCTTACACTAAAGCTTCCAAAAATTTTGATAAATTTTTTTGTTGACATAAATCCAACTCTCAAACAATTTGTACCGATTTTAATGTTGTGGTATGCCCAAGAGATTTGATCGCAAATTAAATCTCAGACAGCACATAATTGACTTTTGTTGTTTGTAATGTAATCTAATATAGATAATATTTATTCACGACTCTCATAAACATCCTTTCTTTTTGAGAATTATTTGATCAAAATCCCGACCTACAGTCATGAACGAAAGAATCCTTTTTGATAGATTCAGATCCCAAAAGTTATCATTCTTATGGCTGGAAACATTATATTTATTTATTAATAAGTAACTAGGATTAGCAATACATATATAATTAATAATATATGGTGCAAATAAATAAAAACAAGTTGAGAAATGAGGGAAATAAACTCACCGGCCATCAGCTGGTACTGAACTGTCAGAAACAAGTTCCCAGAAGGCAAGCTTCACAAAATAAACATAAAAATTCACTCACTTCCAGTCCTCCTCCTTAAATACATCTCCCACGACTCACCATGTTTTAAGCTTCAAGCAAACATGGGTGAACTCCTCTCAATCATAGTTGGTCTTTAACTGTCACACACGTGGCAGGTGTCAACCTCTCTTTTATTATCATCAAACTAGAATCTTAATTAAAGTAAGATGTTATCAGTTGTACCTGGCCTTTATATAAATCCATTACAACAATCGGTTTAGTCTAATTTTTTTTTTATGTGCCTTAAAATATTGTCAGAAACCGACAAATCAGAAATGGCGGTTGTAGGAGGTTCTTGTATAACTTAATTAACCGACCTGTAATCTCAGACATAAGCTTTCAAATAATATATATAAATAAGTAAATAAGTACCCCAATTATCAAGATTCTGGGTTTGCAGGGCTGACCTTTCTCCGGATCGAGAGAATGACAGCCAACGTACAGAACGTAAAGAGTCGGCGCTTTTCAATTTTAATTCAGATGTTGCATGAGATTTCACAAAACTATTATATTTTCCAAGAGAACTGTTTTTACATTTACAGGATTTTTTTTCTTTGAATAATTGTATATTAATGTCATTGATGTTGCCGTAGAGAAGTCCTAGACGTAACTTTCTCAACTCTCGACTCTCTACAGTCTTCTATTGTCAGCCGCAATCTCCATTTCCTCAGGTGTTAAAAAATTTAACGAAATTGTGGAGAATCGACACCTATGCATTTGCATGACAAATATTGCATGCATGACTCCACGTAGGATGAGATTTGAAGGAAAATCTCAGAGGATTTTTTTCTTATTTCTTGTTGCCAAATATTCCCAGATTTTTCCAAATATTTACCCTCAAGTAATGATTTTAGATTGAATTTGTTTTAGAAGGTAATTTAATTTAACATTTTCTCTTTACAGATATGTGAACTCGTGTCAGTGCCCCCATCATTAGAGTCTAATTGTAGGGAAATTCAAGAAAGCTGTGGTTAGAAATTCTGCACAATTGGTTTTCAATCATTGGTTGAGATAATAAATTAATTAAAAATAAGGTTAAAATGTAACAGCTTCATTTATTTAAGTTCATGCACCTTGCTCTGAAGGCTTCTTCTCTCACCATTATAAATACTCCCCACATCTCTTCATTTCTTCACACTCGCACTCGCAAATCAAATCAGCAACTGAAGAAACCATTTGCGATTGAGAGACAAAGTCGGTTTAAAATGGTTGCTTCAGTTTCAGTGTCTTCCCCAACTCTGGTCACCGAATGCGTCGTTTTTCCTAACCAGAAATCAACTCTTGGGGACCTTAAGCTTTCAATTTCTGACCTTCCTATGCTTTCTTGTCACTACATCCAAAAAGGTTGCCTTTTTACTCGTCCGAATCTTCCCATTGACTCTCTCGTTTCTCTCTTGAAGACTGCTCTCTCTCAAGCTCTCACTCGTTTTCCTCCTCTCGCTGGTCGCTTGAAGACTGACTCCGATGGCTACATATATGTTACCTGCAACGACGCGGGTGCGGATTTTATTCACAAAAATGCCACAAAGTTCTTTATTCGTGATATTCTTGCTCCACTTCACGTCCCTGAAATCGTCAAGAGCTTCTTTGCTCTTGACAGAACTATTAGTTATGATGGCCATTGTAAACCGCTCCTGACTGTACAAGTGACGGAGCTTGCTGACGGTGTGTTCATTAGCTGCGCTGTGAATCACGCGGTCACAGACGGCACGTCCTTCTGGAATTTCTTTAACACTTTTGCTGAACTCTCCAGAGGAATGAAGAAAACCTCTAAACAACCCGATTTTTCTCGCGATTCTGTGTTGATTTCGCCGGCGGTTTTGAGAATTCCCGACGGTGGACTCAAGGTGACTTTCAATGAATACGAACCGTTGAGTGAAAGAATCTTCAGTTTCAGCAGAGATTCGATTTTGAAACTGAAAGCGAAAGTCAACAATAAGATATGGATCGATAACGGTGAAATTGACGCCGTTGAATTAATGGGGAAGCAAAGTAACGATCCGTACTGTAATACGCTGTTCAAGAAAACGGAGTCAAACGTGGAGATATCGTCGTTTCAGTCACTGTGCGCTCTTCTATGGCGATCGGTGACTCGAGCAAGGAAATTACACGTGTCCAAGATGACGACTTTCAGAATGGCGGTCAACTGCCGTCATAGATTGAACCCAAAATTGGATCCATTATATTTCGGTAACGCAATTCAAAGCATTCCGACTTACGCGTCAGCCGGCGACGTACTGAATAAAGATCTGCGGTGGTGCGCGGAGCAGCTGAACAAAAACGTGAAAGCTCATGACGACAAGACTGTGCGTCGTTCTGTGGAGGATTGGGAGAGTAATCCTAGAGTCTTCCCGCTTGGGAACTTCGACGGTGCATCAGTGACGATAGGTAGCTCGCCAAGATTCCCGATGTTCGATAATGATTTTGGATGGGGCCGACCTCTGGCGGTCAGAAGTGGAAATGCGAACAAATTCGATGGCAAGATTTCGGCTTTCCCAGGGCGTGAAGGTGGTGGCAGCGTTGATCTGGAGGTGGTTTTGGCACCGGAAACAATGGCCGGGATTGAATCCGATAACGAATTCATGCAATTTGTATCAAGTTAATGTATTATGGAGATGGTTTATGCTATAGTTTCTGTTATTATAATTGTTGTTTTATTTGAAAAGTTGGAAATTTCGTTGCTCCCTTCAAACTCAGCAGAATCCAACTCCAAGTTGACTCACTGGGACTTAATCGTACCAAATAATTCGTGAATTTTGATCATGTTGGTATCTTGGATTATCTGTAACGATGAAAGAGATAGAACTAAATGGCAGCCATCTGCCATCCTCGCCATCCTCTTGAATGAAGGGGAGGTCCATTTCCTCAGTCATGTTTTGTATGCACGCTCAAATCTTCTTATTTTTGGTCCACTGCACAAGTTCCGCTACAACTCATAAAGATATTTGGGCCCGAACCCATTACTAGATAAACTCCATGCTTTACTGTGTAACTCCTCTCATAAACAAAGGCCATAATTTTCAAGAGGCCAAAGGACATTTTCCCACCCATAGTTTGAGGTTGGGACAAATTCTCACCCGCTTAAGTTTAAAAGCCTGAAGTTCCACCCATCATTTATTTTTTTATTATTTTTTATTAAAATTACTGAATTACCCTTTTAAAAATTAAAAATTTATAATAAAAATATAAAATAATTTTTAAATAATAAAAAAATTAAAAAAATTAAAAAAATTTGAAAATTCAAAAAACCCAGCAGCCATTACCGTCGGCACCGACGGCGGTGGTTGCTGGGTTTTTTGAATTTCAAAATTTTTTTAAATTTTTTTAAAATTTTATATTTATATAAAATTTATTTTATTAATTTATAAAATTTTAATATTAAAAAAACAAAAATATCCCTGATTATTACTGTATATTTATTATTTTTAATATAAAAAATAAGTGATTGGTGGGACTTTGGACTTTTAAACTTAAGCGGGTGGGAATTTGTCCCAGCCTCAAACTATGGGTGGGAAAATGTCTTTTGGCCTTTTCAAGAACTTTAACTTCGTTAAAAGATAAAAAGTTATGACGTGTCGTATTACCCTTTGCTATTTCACTTTATAAATTTATAATATTATCCTTAAAAACAGTCGTTGACAATCTAATTAGATCCACTTAGTTTGCACATGTTTAAAGTATCATTTGGGTTAAATTGTACTAAAAAGATGAAATTCAAACCGAATGCACCCAAAAAGGGGATTTGCACCTGCATCTCCTGTCTCTTCTTCTCTTTCGTCTTCATTTCTATTTCTTTAAACACTCTCTTCCTCCTCCTTTTCCTTTGCCATTATCTCCTGCTTCCCTCTCACTTGCATCTTTTCTCTCCTTCTTCATCTCCATTTCTCAAATCCTAGATAATTGGCAGTTGAAAATGGGGGTGGTATGGTTGAAGAAGATTTAGGAAGAAGAAGGTTTGAGTGGATGGTAGTTTCTATGACTAGCATTCTTGCTCAAAGAATAAAACAAACCCTAGCATGTAGGACCAGAGTTGCGAATTATCAAACTTGTAAAAAGGAATAAGATGCGATCTTTAAAATATTAAAAAAATTATATTCAAAATTCTGAAAAATTAAAATTACTTTTTATATCTTTCTACTGTTAACTTTTTCTAATGAAGCTAATTTTTATGAGACTTTGTAATTGGAGAATCTAATGGGTGAAAAATTAAAGTTTTCCCAAACTTTGGATGGAAAATAATACTTTAGTCATCATGTAGTTTTGAAGTGATTTTATCAATGTTAAAAGGATATTATTTTAAAAAAAAATCACTCCATAAATTCCAGAGCTCTAATTGAAGCTCTAACTCTTGACTGAATTCTCAGCCCAAGTTTGGGCAATGGACCAAGACTCGCTTGAAATTCCCCTGTAACGGGGATTTCTAAAGCAGGTTAGAGAATTTTAGATTTTGAAAAATAAAGGAATTGTGGCTTTGAAGCTTGATCGATTAAGGTATTCTCTTTTTCACTTCTGAGTTTATTGGAGAGTTTCTGATTACTTGTTGTTCAAGAAGTATTTTCATTGGTTAGAAATTTTTGGAGAGGGAAATTTTTATGTTAGATTTTTTTTTTTTTTTTAAGGAGAATCCAATTTGAGACGAAGCTGTTATAATTTGTTGATTATATAATTCTTTTGAATTATTTATTTTTTTCTACTTCCTGAAACAATCTGTATTTTAGATTGGACCAGTAGAAATCTGGCCCAATTTAGACCTGAATTTAGAAAAGGGGCTGAACTGAATGGCAGGAGTAATTTAGTTTGGAACAGGTGAATATGCATCAGAAAGGAATCCATATCCAAATATTTCTATGGTTAGAAATGAGATTCTTGTTACTGATGGTGAAGCATGAAAGATTTCTTTGAAAATACATCCACCGCCAGCAAAAAATTCAAAGGGCAATTTGCCTTTTTCATGACTGAGTCAAGTAAGGAAAGACAGATACATGAAATTCAAAGATGGAGGCAGACCCAATGCAACGAATATGTCTGTAATTTTTATGAAAATTTTATGCATTTCTAGGAGACATTTCACATGAGAGGAAGCAATTTTGCAATTTCCATGCATTCATAGGAACAATATAAAAATCCAATGGAGAGATTAAAGCAACGGTTTTATGGGCATCAAGAGGAGAATGTCGAAGCATATTTTAATGGAAGAAAATATTGATATCCTAATTAGATTTTCAGTTACACCTTCCAACTTCTATCCCCTTAACCCCCTCTCTCTCACACCCTTGAAGTTAATGCTTTTTTGTAAGACTGATCTAAAACTTGTTTTACAAGAAGCTTAAACGCAGATCCAATGGTGGATGATCTATTTCTGTTCCAATTGTATACGAAAATGTTGTCGCGTTCTCCCTGTACTCATTTGCATGCAATCTCATCTTCTGTGGTTCCTCTTCTTCAAAGGAGTTTAACGGGAAAAGTTGAAGAGTCTCGATCACTCTTTCAGGCTCATCTGCAGATACATGGTTAACCTCTACAAAGTCTGCAACAAATAAAACATAATGATTAAGTTAGATGATGACATCTTTCTCAAACTTAAAATACAAATAAATTTTAATCTTTAACGTACCTTTTGTAGAAGAAATCTTGTCCAATCTGCGAAGCACATCCTTCTCATCAACACATACTTTGCGACGCTTTTGTCTTTCCCTAGCTTTATGGTTTTGAAACCAGTAAAAAACATTCTTACTCTCAATCTTACCATAAAAGCTAAGCTGAGTAGAAATCTTCTGAATCTGATCCGTGCTCGGAGTTCTTAGTCCGGACCTGAACAAATCGGTCAAAACTTCAACTTGTTCGGAGGTGGGATTCCAGCGCCCACACTTTGTTCCAGAGTTACAATTATTTCCACCACCAGTCCCACCACCATTATTAACATGATGCCCTGCTGCTTTTATGTAAAAGCCTGACATACCGTCCTCCATATCTGAGCTTCTTCGATGGAAAAATAAAAGGCTATGTAGTGAACTTTCTTTCTGAACCTCTCTGAGCACAAAAGATATGATTCCGTGTGCACATATAAATACAACACCTTGAACAGTGAATAAACAATTATTTGCACTAATCTTTTGTTTAATCAAACCGGCGATCAAACGATGAGAGAATCAGCTTCACCCCTTTAATTTATATACTTTGCTTTGATTTTTGAAAAATTTTTGATTGTGCTATGCTGTTATGATCGTTTAATTTTTGCCCGGTATTTGTGCATAGAGAGACATGCGCAAAAGCTGCCATTGTTGAACGTTTGGTCGGCGAGCAGACAAGAAGTAAGTATTTATTAAATTATCACTAAACTATTCTGGTTTGTAAATGAATCCTTCTGTCTCATTGAGTTGATGGATCTGTATAGAAATATTATAGATAGGGTTTTTGTGTTTTTCAGTAAAGTTATATATAATATAAATATATGTAGCCTACTCTAGTGAGTCCAAGATCAAGAAGACATGTGAGAAATCCAAACTTAAGTGGTAAACAACATAATAGTTATATATTTAATTGAGTCAAAGTTCATTGTCTGATCTTTGTTGGAGGGTTGTGATCTCAATTTCTGATGCAGTAAGGTTGACTATATTAGCACAGCTCACTCAAGTAAAATCTTCTTTTAAGGGCGTATGAACACAGACTAGAAGACAACAAAGCCACCAAACCAAATCGAAATTTGGGAGAGACAGACAACTGATGACCAGCCAACAGAAAAGACTACTATTTTTTTATGTCATGCGGCTCCAATATTAGGCAACTGCATGTCCTCCAATACTTCTTAATTAGTCCAAGTAATTTGCTTTCCAGGTGAGTGATGGATGATCACAAAAGTAAGTGAAGTCTTTGTACTTTAGGGTTTGTCCTTGAACGTCCATAGAAGCATGAGCTAGCACTGGCGAGTAGTATTGGTTGGAACGTCAGACTTCGGGATTTGCTTTGCCTGGCATGGAAATTTTGCGATTCCCTGGTGAGAGATCAGAGATTTTAAAGTTAATATTGCACTTATTTTTAAAACAGAGATACGTTAAAGCTAACCCAATTGCTTTGCTTTTGGGTTCAATTCACACTTGGGTTCTTTATTTGTTTAAAGTTTTATGTTAATGTATTGATTTAAGCAATTTAGTCAAGGGAGTTGCAGGGCCAATTTGTGTTTCCCCAGGATGTTCTCTTTATTTATGGGATATAATATGTAGAAGTGGGTTTGTCTGTATGCACTTGGCAGTGGCAATAAGAATTAAGATTGCTGATTTCTAAGTTCTAACTCCCAGGTATTTTACTTTAAATTATTGTCTTCTTCTGTTTGCTATTATCATAATTAATTAAGTCATGACAATTCGATTAGGCTGATAGCCTTTCTTTCTTTCCTTCTTTCCTTTTAGATTTGAACATACAGAAGAAGGATTTAGGAGGGGAGATGGATTAAAGAGCCATTTATGGCTGTTTAGTTGTAGTTTATGCGTGTCCACGTAGATCCTCCAACACATGTATGTTTTTGAATCATAAATAATAAATAAATAAAAATTAATTTTAATTTTAATTAAATTGCACATGAGGGCATTAATCTAACCTTCTCACTCCTCCTCCGACATGCAAAAACAAAGAAATGTTATTCAGTGAGAAACGAGAGGCCTACGGCTAGAATTAGGGCACGCGTGAAATCTAGGCCGCCCCAGATTTCCGTCTCGTTTCTCTTGTCCTTTTCGCCATGTCTGGTTGTCTCATTATGCATGAGGCGAAGAAAAACTGGAAGCTTAATAACAATAATGGAGACAAAAAGGTGAAGAAGCACTAGTATTATCATCTTGTTTATGGCAAACCATGATCACGGTAAACACTGTTTAGAGACCCAATTATAGAAACAAAATGCCAGTCACAGGATAATGAGCCCTTTAATCTGTTAGCAACTTGGAGGCCACTGACATAGCATCGGTTACTATGCTGATTAACTTGAATGCACCTGTTCAATAATTTATTAATAGAATGAACCTGAATGTGTTTGGTGCCCCGAAAAGAACAAGAACATTAAGAGTTTTTGCTCTTTCAAATTTTTATGACGTAGGCTTGGAAGAAGCCTATTAATCTTTGTAATTTTAGTGGCATTGTGTAATAATAGAAGTCTTTAAACATTATAGAAATTGTTATGAATTTGGTATATTATTTTATCTTTAATTCAGAGCCATCCTTTTGAACTAACCCCTTTAAAATGTAAGTGTCCTAATTATCCATTTTGATTATTTAGTACTAGTCATCTGTAAAGTCTGGCGTAAAGCATCAATCGTAGAGCAATACAACTACACGGGGATTTGGGAAAAGATGGGGTGGGGGAGGGAATATTAAGCAATTTCAGCAAAATGGATGATGTTTATGAATAGCAATTAAGCATTACAAAACAACTTGAAAAAAATACAAAACCTTCTCATAGAAAAAATACCCACATTTCCTCGATGCTTAAGATAGACTAACAGTTGATACTTTGTATAAAGTAAGGCACAAGGATTCTTCCACAATATGGATACTACATCATTTGGGCAGCTGTGTTCAACTTTTCAGCCAAGCTGAGCTGTGTCCTTGTGATGCTTGACAAATATAGCATGAGCAGTTGGTCCTGTCATAAAACCAAACAAACAAAATATAGTAAGTTAAATGGCCTTCACACTTGTAAAGGTTGGAAATTAATTATTGAAGTTGAGAAAAAAGCAGTGTATGGGACATAACAATGAATCACCTCACTTGCAGTAAAATACACACACACACACATACAAATTAAAAAGCATTCACAAACCATATTCACGATCACGAGTTGAATAATTTTCACAGTTCAAGACATTGAGCACCCACACATAAAGATTACTTCAATGTGTCGACAGACTTCAATTCAAACTACTGTACTGTGCTATCTGAAAGTCTAAACATTAATCTTACCTGCAGGTTGTCATTGATGAGCTTGTCAAAAGCTGGTGGTGACAGTTTGGGAAGAGAGCCTATAGCGTCTGATATAAATCGCCCTATGTTGTTATCAGGTGCAACACGTCCTTCCTGACAAGAAAAAGAGTACTATATGAAATCAAACCAAAGGGATGGTAGAACTATCAAACTTTTTTTCACTATAGGAAATGCAGAACAATCATACTGACCACAACATCATCAACATATTTGTAAACATCATTAATTAGAGTTACTAGCCGCTCCATTAAAACTTCCATTCCTTCCAAATCACTGGGGAGTTTGTCCACCATTGTGGTCTTCAGGATATCAACTGCCATCATGACCGAATGTTAATCTTCAGATTGCATTATAAACTATAAGATCAGCCAACCATGTATAACTAGTTTATAGCTTTGAATATACAAACATTCACAGGTTCATAATAGGGTGGAAGAGAGAAAAAAGAAAGAAGTGAACAACAAACATACAGCACATAGGATTTGTTGAACATGCTTCTACATCTATTCTAACTGAAAAAAAATAAAAAGGAAAAGAAAAAGTTCTTGACAAGTAACTAATATCATTTTAAATACTCTGTCGCCAGATAACTAACACAATATTGGATTAAAAAATTTATTAAAGTAATAGCAGCATCCAACAATTTTTTTTAATACTCATAAAAATGTAAAGCATATACATACATCCAACTCGCTCAGCTTCCACCATTCGAAGATCAAGAGGAATTTCTTGAAATTGTGCAGCAAGAGGCCGGTCTGCTAGGGACAAATTAAATGAAACATAAGCTTTTATGGTACCCGCTCCATTCTTGAATCCTGTATCCACAGTCAGATGAACAGGATTGGAAACCTCTCTAGAATAAAATTCATGGATCAATGCGCTGCCACCAGTGACTCCCAACCCAGTCGAAAACCTGTACAGATTCACAAAAACACAATACTGTAACACATCAACAAATCAAATGGCCAAAAGGGAAAAAAAAAAAACAGCAATCTAAATTAATTTATAGAGAGTAAAAGGTACTAAAAAGAGATTAAACCAAAATTATAATGAGATGAGAATTACCATCCTACAATAACTTCCTGCGGATTCACCTTTGAATGAGACTTTAACATAGTATGATGATATTCAATATCCAAAGCAACCTGCGATGAGAAACAGAATCCCAGAGAAATTTAAGCTTTTTCTTGCTGTTCATGGTTTTTAATCCTTTTTCTATCTATTTTTAAAGTATTTTTCTAGTCATCCAAACATATCATTAGCAAAAACCAAAAAATATACATACATATGTATATATATAGAAACAACACGTTTTTGCTAAGCACAACATAAATGACCACTGTCTAAAAGCAACTTCAATTGCTTTTCGTCCAGATGAAATTCTACTTAACTCCAAAAAAATAACAATTTACACAACATAAAAAATCGCAAAAAATTGAAAGAAAAAGAAAGTACCTGATCGGAGAACTCGTTGTGAGGAACGACATATGAGTTACGAATATCCACTGTGCCGTCTAGCGAGACGGAACCAAGGAGTGTGCCAATGACGCGCTCCGCTTGGTCCGGACGCCTCACATAGCAATCGCAGATATTGAATATAACCAGAGGATGAACTTTCGCTGTTACGCTTGCTGTTGAACTTGGCGATGGTGAAAATTGCAACACCGTGCGCTCGCCCGCCGCCATTGCTTATCTGATCTGAAAGAGCGAGTGTTAGGGTTTTGGGAGCTCCGATTGAAATAACGTGTTCTTTTATTGGGTATTATTTTCTATTCCTTCTTGTTTCTGGTTTTTTATAATGGGCCTAATTTTTATGACCCGAATTTATTCGACCATAATTGACCCAAGGATTGGCCAAGGACTATGTCCCACCCATAGTTTGAGCCAAAGCCAACTGCCACCCTCAAGGTTTCAAAAGCCCAGTCTCCCACCCTTGGAAGAATTTTTTTATAATTTTCTACTAAAATGACTAAACTACCCTTTTAAAAATTAAAAATTTATAATAAAAATATAAAATAATTTTTAAATATAAATATTTTAAAAAAATATTTAAAAAATTAAAAAATATTTTTAAAAAATTTTAAATTTTAAA